>JASDQU010105545.1:37983-52550 GCA_032191745.1 Picea mariana | reverse complement strand
ATTAGGGACATTACACCGAGAGCCTTCCTAGCCGGATTTCCTTTGCAAAAGGGAGTCCCTTCTTTGCTACACAGTCCCTTGACAACCTCTCCTTACTAGTGCCAACTTATTTCCAACAAGCGCCAACCCACGATCCTCTAGGCTCCATTCTGGATATGGGTATTCTATGTTCCATGGTGACCATTCATGTCTTGGAAAATCTTCCTATTTTCCTCATGAAAAATTCCCAGTTTTTCTCTGTTGCTCAGATCTGTGTGCATGAACTTAGTCTTCTCATTCACCTTACCATTTGTTTATGTGTCTGGATACTCATATCTAGGGTGTGTATGTTCTTTGTCTTCCTTTGCATTTTGTGTGTGCTTCCTCCTTGTGTTCACGTCCTCTTCCTCCTCATTTATTTTCCTCCACTGGAACATTTTCCCTATTCCTTGGGATCCCCACTAGCTTATAATAGAAGCAAAATCCTAGGGGTCAATCTCTTAAATCAAAGGGGAAATTCTTGGTGATTCTGGATGACAACTACATCCGAACCATTACTTCTCCGAGTACAATTCTGAAGGCAATCATAACTGCTCCAACTACCTGATTTGAATTCTATTGATGAGTTTCTTATGGTCAGGGTGAACATGGTACTTTGGATAGGCTATGCATTCAAGGTTCTGTATGTGTGAGTTGGGTTTATTGGAAAGCTTCCTATTTTCTTCATTAAAACTTCCCAGTTTACCCCTCCTCACCATCTCCGACTCATGGTATCATGGCCAATACTACAAAGATTTCCTCTCAGTTAGATGATTGGTGTTTCTATTAACATAAACACAATTACAATCTTCATCAATTACAATGCATGAAGTCCTAAACATAATTATAGACTTGGGGGAAAACATTCCTCTCTCCCTTAAGGAGACGTCGTCCTTGCTGTTTTTAACACTATATATATACAATTTTATATAGAAAACAAAAACGGGTACGCCACCCTCATGCCATATTCCAGTTCCCATGTGGCCTCATCTACTCCAAAGTGATTCCATTTCATTTTGACCTACACAACGACCCTCTTCCAGAGAAATGTCTCTTTTCTGCTTAGGATGCATTGAGGCTCGAGCTAGAATTCTCCCTCTAGTTCCACCTTTATCATAGTCTAATCAATAACATGATTAGAATCGTGAATATACTTCTTTAATAAGGATACATGGAACACATTGTGATCTCTAATAGTAGGTGGTAGGGAAAGTATGTATACCATTGGTCCCACTCTTTCTAGGACTTCAAACGATCCACAATAGCAGGGCGCTAACTTGGCACAATTTTCCATTCTCAGAGAGATCCTTTTGGGTTTCACCTTGATATATACATGATCTCCCACATTCAATTCCTTATGAATTATTTTGCTATCTTCATAGATTTTTTGTCTATCATGGGATACTTTTAAATCCTTCCTTATTCTAGTCACTTCTTGTTCCATCTTCCTTAACATGTATGGTCAAAGTGTGATCCTATCCATTGGATTGTCCCAACTAATTGGAACTCTGCATTTTCTTCCATACATAGCCTCAAATGGGCTCATCTTTAATGATTCTTGATAAACACTGTTGTAGGAAAACTCTACCAATGGTAGATATTTTTCACACTATTTGGGTTGATGCATGACGTGCATCCTTAACATATCTTCCAACACTCTATTTACCCTTTTGGTCTATCCATCTATTTAAGGATGGTAAGCTGTGTTGAATGCTTGTTGTGTTCCTAAGCCTGCAAACAAGCCTTTCCAGAATTTCGATGTGAATTTTTCATCCCTATATGAACTAATAGTCTTGGGAATACCATGCAACTTGAAAATCTCTTTCATGAAAAAATCAACAACATCTATAGCTTTAATAGTAGATTTACTTTGAATAAAATGAGCTACCTTGCTCAACTTATCCACCACTACCATGATGACATCGTGTTTCTTAACTGTTCTTGGAAAACCTGTGATGAAATCCATAGAAACATTTTTCCACTTCCATTTTGGAAGTTGCAATGGTTGCAATAGTCCATCAAGGTGCTTACGTTCAACTTTGAATTGATGATACTCTAGACACTTTGCAATATACTCTGTGGTGTTCTTCTTCATTCCTAACCAATAATATAGTTATCTTACTTTCGTTATCATTTTCTGATAACCTGGATGACCCTCATAAGGTCTCCTATGAAACCCATCCATAATGAGGTGTTTCAACTCTGTTGAATCAGACACATACAACTTGTTGTTATACAACAATATATCATCTGCTGCAAGATAATATTCCTCATACTTCTTCATGTTTGTCTCTTGCTGCAATTTTTTTTACTAGATTAAAATGCTCATCCTCTTACAAGAGATTTCCAATTCTCTACTCAATGTCAGACTCACAAACACTTGCTTCTATTAGGTGTACTGTCTACACACTTTGGTTGAGTGCATTTGCCACTCGATTTTATTTCCCTTTTATATGTTTAATCTTGAAATCAATATCACTGATTAATTCCATCCACCTAGCTTGTCTAGAATTCAATCATGGCTGATCAAATAGATATTTCAGTCCACAATGATCTATAATCAAGAAAAATATTCTCCCAAACAGGTAATTCCTCCACATATTTAACACATGTAAAATAGTTGCAAGCTTTAAGTCATGGGTGACATATTGCTGCTCATGCTCATTCAAATTCCTTGGTTCATAACATATCACATGTCCTTCTTGCATAAGAACTCCACCAAGCCCTTCCTTGCAAGCATACGTGCATACTAAGAAATGTGTCTCAGGGTCTGCAATCTTTAAAACATGGGCATTGGTCAAGAGGTGTTTCAACTGTTGCAAGATAGATTCACACTCTTTTGACCATACCAACTTCATCCCTTTTATTTGCAACAATGCAGTGAGATGACCAATATTGGAAAATATTTTAATGAACCTCTTGTAATATCCATATAATCCCATGAATGATATTACCTTTGTTACATTTCGAGGGGCTGGCCATTCCATGATTTCCTTGATATTTTCAAGATCCATTGCCACTCCCTCTTATGAGATCGTGTGACCTAAATTCCAAATTTCCTTTTGGAAGAAGTCACACTTGCTATATTTGGAATATAGCCGATGATTGCGTAGCACCTATAACACCAACTTGAGATGTTCCTTGTGCTCTTCCTTAGTCTTGGAATATACCAGGATATCATCAACGAATACAAGAGTGAACTTATCCAAATACTTGTTGAGAACATTGTTCATTAAACACATGATGGTGGTTGGTACATTGGTAAGCCCAAAATGCACCACCACAAACTCATAGTGTCCATATCTTGTTATGAAATTTGTCTTATGGATGTCTTCATCCTTAATCCTTCCTTGGTGATATCTCAATATCAATTCAATTTTAGAAAAGACCGTAGCTCCTCTGAGATGATAAAAAAGATCATCAATCCTGGGAAATGGGTACCTTTTCTTGATGGTCATCTTGTTCAAATTTCGATAATCAATACACAACTACAATGTACCATCCTTTTTCTTCACGAACAACGCGGGTGATCTCCATGGGGATACACTTGGCCTAATATATCCTTTATTCATCATTTCTTTTAATTGCACCTTTAACTCTACCAACTCTAGTGTACTCATTTTGTAGGGTACTTTTGATGCTGATATTGCTCCCGAGACAAGATATATTGAAAAATCAAGATCTCACTTAGGATAAAGTAAAAGTACATCCTCTAGAAATACATCTATAAAATCCATCAACACTGAGTGATACTCAACCTTAAACTCTTTAATCTTTGTTGCACTGATAACTTGTATTGCATACAAGAGACACCTTGTTCGACTAAGCTTCTGGAGTTGAAGTGTCATTATCTACCTCACCGATATAGTCTTTTGAATTCCTTGCAACACCCTCATTTTTCCCTCATTGTCTCCACATTCCAAAGTCTTGTCAAGGTGGTTCAATCTTGCTTTATGGATAACTAGCCAGTCCATGCATATCATCACATCATATGATCCTAAGGGTAGGATGTTTAAGGATTTTAGTGTATGCAGTCCACTCATTTCAAATGGGAATGCTTCTATCACTTCTCTTACCTTTATCTTAGTTCTTGTGGCTAATTGAACCAACCAAACTTTTGTGTGATTTTTCCTCTATCAGGCACATGCTTCAACAAGTTGGGGTGAAAAATAGCTAAGGTTGGAACCAGGGTCAATCAAAATAGAGATGGGTTGTTTGGAAATTATACCTACCAACTCCACCATAGAAGCCTAGTGGTATGCTTTCCAATTCTCAATAGATGCATAGGTTCTTGGTACACTCCCAGCCTCATCATTGATCATAGTAGCCTCTTGAACATGGTAAACCTTTTTGTTGTCATGCTATCTATGAGGGAAATATCTCAACTGATGTGCCTCTCCACAACCCTAATACTGTAGAGGTCCTTTCTTTTTCTCCTCTACTTTATATCTTACCTGCTGTAATATACCAAATATAAAAAGTATGCAGAACAGAAAAAAGATGCTAGAAATGGCAGAATAATAGTAATATAACCAGAAGAATCACCACAATAATAGTGAAATGATATAAAAATAACAATTGAAATAACACTTTGATTTTGAAAGCAATGTTCACGGGNCTTCGAGGGGGCAACCTCCAGTCGAGCAGAGCTCTATTACAATAATCTCCAAGATAGGGTTCTCATACTCTCAACTCCTATTTATACTAAATATGTCTATCAAAAAAAGCATCTAGAGGAAGATCCCTCTAGAAGTGAAAGCTTCTATTAGGTCTTCTTACATTTCACTTATTCTATTTTATTGCAAGGCCTTATTAATATTGACCTTTATTACATCCAAATATATTGTTCTACCAATGTGTGGGTTAGGACCCTAACATGTCCTCCCCCTTAAAAACAACCTTGTCCTCAAGGCTTGAGATGTGGAAATTGCTGCAGAATGGTAGCTGGTTCCTGAGTGGCATCTGCTGGAGTTGTATCTTTACACTGGACTAACACTTCCTTGATGGTTCTCTGATGCAGGCGATGCTCATGTTGGTCCAAAACTGCTTGTGGCTGTAGCCAAATGGATCCTTCTTCGGCTAACTCGGGAAGGTTGGTTTGAATTTGACACTTAGTTCCAATCACCTTCTTTAAGCATGAAACATGAAAAATAGGATGTAGCTTCGAATGACTGGGCAAAGCTAACTGATAGGCTATCTGTCCCACACGCTTGAGAATGGTATAAGGACCATAAAATTTGGGCACTAGCTTCTGAAAATGCTTAGCCTTGAGGAAAGTTTGCTTGTAAGGTTGCAGTCGAAGAAACACCTGATCTCCGTCTGCAAATTGACATTTAGAGAAACCTTGATCTACTTGATGCTTCATGCGATTCTGTGCTATGAACAAATTCTCTTTGAGGGTACGAAGAATAGCCTCTCGAACTATAAGTGTTTGGTCAACCACCTGGACCTTTGAGACACCGAACAAGTATGAGAAAACTGAAGGTTCCTTCTGTCCATATACCACTTCAAAAGGAGTCATGCGTGTAGCTATATGGTATGAAGTGTTGTACCACCATTCAGCTAGGGGTAATGATTGAGCCCACTGATTTTTCTTTTCCAAGGAAAAACACCTTAAATATGTTTTCAAACAATTGTTGACAACTTCCGTTTGACCATCAGTCTGGGGATGATAAGCTGTGCTGAGATGCAATTGGGTGCCTTGTAGCTTGAATAGTTCTTGCCAAAATTTTCTTGTGAAAGTTGGGTCACGATCAGAAACAATAGAGTGCAGCATGCCATGAAGCTTGAAGACCTGATCCATGAAAATTTGAGACACTGTGGATGCTATAAACGGGTGTTGAAGAGCACATAAATGAGCATACTTGGAAAGGCGATCAACAACCACCATGATGAATAATTTATTTCCTGATTTGGGTAAGCCTGTAATAAAATCCATAGAGATATCCTTCAAATAGTAGGTGGAGCCAGAAGCGGTTGTAGTGTGCCCAAAGATTTGACTGTTTCTCCCTTGTTGTGTTGACACACATCACATTCAGTGACAAAATTATGAATGTCCTGTTTCATACCATCCCAGAAAAAAGAACGTTTGACCCTATCATAGGTTTTGGTGAACCCGGAGTGCCCCATTGTGGGTGTAGCATGAAGCTCAGAAAGTACCGTGCATTTAAGCTTTGATTGTTTACTTAAATACAAATGGCCTTTGTATCGAATCTCATCATGGAGCCAAGAGTACCCTAGGGAATCTGGAGCATTGGATTACAATTGTTGGATTAGATGCGAACTTTGGGGATCTTGTAGCCATTCCTGGTGAATGGCTTGGAGCCAATCTGGTACAATGAAGGAAAGATAAAAAAGGGATCCTTCATCTTTGCCTTTCTTGTAAATGATCTCATAATCATATCCAAAGAGCTTAGTCACCCATTTTTGTTGCTCCTGGGAGGAAATGCGTTGTTTGAGAAAATACTTGAGGCTTTGATGGTTTGTATTAATTTGGAAACGTTTCCCTAATAGATAAGGGCACCATAGATCAACGACATGCACAATAGCCAACATTTCCTTTTCATAGATTGATTTTCCCAGATTTCTTTCAGATAGTTTCTTGTTGGTAAAGGCCAAAGGCTGATCCTATTGCATAAGGACATCACCAATTCCTTTCCCTAAGGCATCACATTCCAAGACAAAGGTCTTTGTGAAATCAAGAAGGACCAGAATTGGAGTCATGCACATGGCCATCTTCAAGGTTTGAAAATCTTGAGCAATGACTGAAGTCCAAGTGAAAGAGTTCTTTTTTAGGAGAGCAATGAGAGGTGTTGCAATCTTTCCATAATTCTTAACAAACTTGCGATAATAACCTGTTAAGCCTAGAAATCCACACAAGATTTTGAGAGTCTTTGGGTGAGCCCAGTCTTGCATAGCTTCAATCTTTTTGGGATCCACCCTGACACCATCCTTGCCAACCAAATGACCCAAGTATTCTACTTCTGAGGCGCCAAAAGCACATTTAGACTGTTTCAGGAAACGTTGGTGTTGCGAGAGTAGATGGAGAACTCGTTCCACATGAGAAAGATGGTCTATCTAGGTTTTTCTATAGATGAGGATATCATCAAAGAAAACTAAGACAAAATGATGGAGAAAAAGACAGAAGACATGATTCATGAGGCTTTGGAAGGGGGAGGGGGAATTACACAAGCCAAAGGGCATGACCAAAAACTCATAATGGCCCTCATGAGTTCTAAAGACAGTCTTGGGAATGTCTGCCTCTTTCATACATATCTAGTGGTAGCTCGAATGAAGATCAAGTTTAGTAAAGAATTGGGCGCGACTCAATTCATCCAGGAGGTCATCAATGACAGGAATGGGAAATTTGTCTTTAATGGTAAGTTTTTTGAGGGCATGGAAGTCAGGACACATTCACCAAGAACCTTCTTTCTTCAAGACCATGACCATAGGAGAAGAGTAGGGGCTCGTACTAGGGCATATAATGCCTACATTAAGGAGTTCTTGGACCATTTTCTCAATTTCATTTTTTGGGGAAAATGGGTGACGATACGGACGGATATTGGGAGGAAGGCTTTCAGGTACAAGGGGAATGGAATGATCATGAACACAATGAGAAGGAGGGAGTCCCTGGGGAGTGGAAATGACCATTTGATGTTGTTGGTGCAATTATTTGCATAGTATATTACCAAACATAAAATATCAACCGGGATTCGTAATCAATAGAGTTGATGCACTATATATGTCGATAATAGATAGGTTCCTATGTCTGATGAGTATAGCATAAATAAGAAACAATCAACACCAATACTCTGTTTTACAACTTCTTAATCTATCTTCCTCACACAGCTTAAAAATCAGAAAACAAAACTCATAGACTGAATCCAACAAGCATGTGATATAAAGGTTCTTGCTCAAGTAATGAATCTATCCATTTACAGGCTCATGAAATAAAAAGATGGACTTTTAATCTGACCCTTGTAGCAACTAAACCAATCAACAATTAACACTATGTTTCAAACTTAGAAGAGAAAACTGATAATAAAACTTCTCAAGCAAACAATCAAGCAAAAGTTGCTTTATTCGCTGACAAGTCTGTTCATTAGAAGCTTATGAATTAGAGATATGAACTTAAGATCTTGTTTCCTATAGCAATCAAAAGCAGTAATCAACTTTCTGCACACAACATTTAAAAGGAAATCATTCATAACTTAATCAATTCTGGAAAAACCTCTTTGTTCCTATACAAGAAACATTAGGTGTATTAATATTCTCCATTTAATAGTCCATGTAGGGTGAATGATGGGATCTTAATTGTTCATGTATTAACACACTTGAAATTTCAAAGTAAATTACGAAAGTCTCTATAAAGAACACAATTTCAGGAATGCAAACTTTTATAAATCTATACAACTATCTCAACACAAATTACTGTTTATGAAACTAAGTAAAATTACTCAAGATCTGGTGCACCATACTTATAAAAATTACACTAATACAATCCCATTCACAATTTACTCAAAAGATATAACAATTATATAGATCCAACACAATAGGTACATTTTATGAATTCATATTTTAATTCAAACAAGAAATCAAAATAACAGGTACAAGATACACACAATTGAGTGCTGGAATAAAACAAACATGTACAGGAATATAAAGCTGATCTATATTTTACATTAATGTTACCATATCAGAATGGTGGGCCCTTCCTGATTCGAACATGGAAGCTCAAAAAAATAACAGGCTAAGATTCTCTAATCATACCCAGAAATTGCACAACAGATCGTTTGTATTTCTTCAGCATGTAAATTGAATCAACAACTCATTATATTGTACGTCAAAACAATATGCATCATTTGGTTCTTACTACTGCTTCATTACATCAATACGTACACCTGTGTATCCTATATCCTATACAATATCCCTTATAAAGAAGGTGAGTTGATACGATCCAGATCTAAGGATAAGCATCAAACTATTTTTAAAATATTATAATTGGAAATTCATATCGTATGTTTAGGAATGGAATTCATCCTTATGACACAAAGTGCATGAGTGATGAAGTCTATCGTGATATCAAAACCAATTTGGAGACTTCTATCCAATGGATTTCTTGGAATCTTCAACAACAAACTCGTCCAACAAATGATTTCTGGAAATAACAATTGGTATTGGAATACACACAGTCGTCTGGTACCATAATACACACAGTCGTTTGGTACTGGAATAGGCGTAGTTGTTTGGTACCGGAATAACTCAATTGTACTGGTACCAGAATAGGCATAGTTGTTTGGTATTGGAATAACTCAGGGCAGTACCAGATCAATTCTGTTGGTACTAGATCACTGTTGTGTGGGTATGTTGGTACCAGATCAATGTTGAGGTACCGAAATAGACTGCTTAGGAGTAAAAAAATTGGGATTATACAAAACCAAGCATTTTAATTGAATTAACTCAAGAAAATTAAACAAAAAATGCCTCAATCATACGTTACCTTTCTATGCACATGAACAAGGTCATTAATTGTATCTATGGAGGTAACGATCAATTTTATACTCATATCATAGGTAAATAGGCTCGGATATGGGGTAATAGAGGGTATTAGAAGTGTCAAAATGGAGACTCAACATTCCCCCATGCTTAAGTCATTGCATGTCCTCATGCAACAATGATCTTCAAAATTTCAAAATTGATGATACTCTTCACTCGATCAAGCATTCCTTGAAGTTTCACCTTTCTTTAGCTCCTTAAGTTCCTGTCATACATATAAGCTTCCTGGCCTATGCTTCACATTATTACTCATGGAAAAGTAGTTATGACAGAAAAGTGGAGTCATGAGTAATAGATTAGATATGTTAGTGATTTGACGTTAAGTCTTATCCAATCTGTTTTCGATCAAAGTTAGGAGAAAGGGGTTGGATGTGACTCTAATACGATTATATGATATTGGCCAAGAGTTTTCATAATGAATTTGACTAATAGGCCCCCTTGGCTAGATTACCTTTAAAACAAAAGTGATATAAGCATAGTTTAGATATCATTTGAAGAGAGGAACACATAAAGAATACATCCCAAGATGATTAACTCGATTTTGATCCAAGTTTTTAGAGATGAAGCTCTTCTTGCTTAGGTAAGGTGAATTACACATATTGAGGGTCCCACTTCTCGTGAAAACCTATTTTTTTAAAGATAAAACTCTAAAGTGGACACTTGAAGGTTCTTAAGAACATCATCCGAGAGATATAAAGGTCATCTCCTAACCTTGATTTGATAGTGATTGCTTCAGAATGAGACCCAAGGGTTTTTGTTTAGTTTTAAGTGTGCCATTTTATGTTTTTCAACTCCCTTTACTCGGCATAGCCCCGCTGCCAGCAGGCCTGTTTAGTACCCCAACGAGTTTACCTTAGTACCATACAAGCATGGCCCCACTGCCAACAGGCCTATTCAGTACCCCGACGAGTTTACTTGTACTTCCTGATACTTCCTTTTTATTATATTACTCAAAAGATTTAGAATAGTGCATACTGTTCATTGACGGTTTTAGAGTATAAGGAAGGCAGGTGGTACGAGAGTGTTTTTATTAGGCACATAATTAAATGTTTGCAATTATCCCAAGGGTGAAATCATCCACATTCAATTTAAATCTCATCTATTCAATGTATAATGGAACATCTCGGATAATGAATAATAGGTCCCTCTAGTTAATCCTATTAGGGTTCTCATGAAAGTTCATTGTGGTTTTGCAAGGGCGGTCCACCACATGAGGTTTTCATCAATACCTCTCAAGAGAAACATGGATAAGAACTTATTGAATCAACTAGGTTAGTATTATACATAATGGTTTCACCACTTTTCAATGGATATTTCAATGAGCAATCACTTCTTCAAAATAATGAGGTAATAAGACAAGTGCACCCATTATCATATAGAGCTAAATGTGAAAATATCTTCTTAAAGGAGAGCAAGGATGATTCATTCAAGGCTGAGTGTATAAATGTAGGAAGAAGATGTGCATGAGAGTAAAAATAATTCAACACAAGACTTAAATGATCCTTGATAGAAAGAACATGAAGAGATTAGCCCATACCTCCAATTACCTAAAGTGAAAACAATGTTAAGCACATGACAAAGATCATATCACTTTGGCATCAGTACCAGATAAGTAATTGGTATCAGAACATGTTTCTGAATTACCGTAATAGATAGTACCATAATAGGATAGTACCAAAATATAGAAGTACCGGAACAGAGCAAGGGGCATAAACAAAGTGACATGATGGATGATTTTTGCTCATTCATGATGACAACCACTTCACCAAGGAATTCAATGATAATATACGAGGAGATGTATAGGAGGGCTTGCAAAATTTCATGGTAGGGAGCGTGCAATAATTGAGAGTAACCATATGTTTACTGCATAATTAGTCTAATTCCTTTAGTCAAACAAAAAATTTTGAATTTATATGTCCTAGTATTTAAATCAAGCAGCAAAACTTGAATATATGATTAGAGCTACCAACACCTTATTACCAGTACCGGATCACCTGAGTATCGGATGGACGCAGGATTGTGCTTCAGTACCGGAATAGGGCAGAGTTGTGTTTCAATACCAGAATAGCACATACCTCCTCCTTTGGTACCATATGAGCACACATGCAACCATCAGTACCAGATGAGCACAATACCGGATGAGCACAGGAATGTTGTTCAGTACCGGATGAACACAAACTTTCTCCTTCGGTACCATATGAACACAGAGGCAAACATTGTTTGCAGTATTGGATGAACGCAATTCTGCATTACCGGAATAAAATAGTACCAGAATTCTGGAAATGACTATCAAATCCCAGCACTAAACATGTTGATTTGGCCTCGTTGACGGAAGTTGCAAAATAATATGAAGGTTTCAACAACCACTTCCCCATGCCTAAGGTTTTTCATGGCCTCATGAAAACAATGTGAGATGCTAAAAAGGGCTGCTCAAAGAGTTGTGATCACCTGCTAAAAACAAACCAATAGAACTAATTAAAACTGGATTTTTATTCATGCTTACAAACATAAAATTTAGGGAAAATGTCAAAAGTTGAATTATTAGTTATGAATAAAATGGTTTGGAATTAGCATTTAGTTTCAAATTCTATTAAAAAGATCACTTAATCGATCATACTTGTGAAATAGCGATCTTAAAATAGATAGGTAAATATAAAGCATGAATGCATCATTTTTAACAACTTTAAGGAAAAAGAAGAATTTTGAAGAAATAGGTCATGAAGCACTCCCTTAAGTGTTATCTTCCGTTGACAAGGATGCCTTATCCACTTTTGAAACCCTTCCATTATTATGTGTGCATTCGGAAGATGAAGAGATTCTGTTCTCACAAAATTCCAAATAAAATTATCATAACCTTTTAGAAATAAATCTACTATAGGAACAAAATATCTTAAAATTTTGACATTCTCATTTATGAAAAGTATGAAAGATAGGTTGCATGTACTTATGTGCAACATTTATTTATTTGTTTACCTATCCTACTCTATTTGAACAAAAGAAAATGTCCTTCAAGTATATGAATACTTCCAGTGAAGCCATGTGCCTAATAGGGTTAGAAATATATCCATACTCAGGTTTAAAAGATAAATTTTAATGCATACCAGAGTATGAAGGAACAACTTCTTTGATGATGATATCAAGCAATAAATAAAAGAGTGGTGTGGCATAATAACTAATTGAAACCATATTTCAATGGGATCACTATATTATTGTTTCTCTTTTTTGCTTAGGTCACACTGAATGTCCTCCTCTATCATGCTATGCAGATTATCCTCTTCAAGATTATTGGTCTTTGGAGTACATATAGGATTTGTTGAGAGGCATGATGAGGACTCCACAATCTTAGGTTCCACTAGTTTCTCTCCATTGAATTCTATCCATGATTCTTTATTCTCCTCAACAAATTGACAAGAGGAATCTGACCGGACTTCCAAATCTTCTTGTGGAGAGACAACTAGATTCTTGACTGATGTGAAGATATGCTCTCCCTGAGAGGCGGATATCCCAACTGTTGCCAGAATGTGAGAAAGTTTTTCGAGGAACATTCTTCAAGCTCTTGATCATCCTTGAATTACTCTAGCTGGTTGATGATACCTGTTTCGCAACACAGATTAATACTCGGGGGGTTCTTACAACACCCCAAACATGATTTATCATTAAAGATCTAAATTTTAAAACTATTTGAAAAAGAAAAACACACCAAAATTGAACTCCTTGTGTTACTAGGATCTTGTTGTCACTAGGTTATCGGTTTGCACAAGTTAGCTCATCATAAATAAAACTAAATTTGCATAAAAGAAGGAAAAACACACTTGCATTAAAAGAAGAGGACAACCTAACTTTGGAGAACCCCCACCAAAGTGGATGCATGGGCTCTTCCCGCACATCTTACCGTCTTCTCTCCACCCTTAGGTCATCCATAAAACCAATCCAAAACTATTAAAGCAATCTAATTCAAATACTACGTATTACCATTTACAACTCCCCGACAACGGTTCCAAAATGTTGGTGCAATTATTTGCATAATATATTACCAACATAAATTATCAACCGAGATTCGTAATCAGTAGAGTTGATGCATTATATATACCGATAACCGATAGGTTCCTATGTATGATGAGTATAGCATAAATAAGAAACAATCAACACCAATACTCTGTTTTACAACTTTTTAATCTATCTTCCTCACACAGCTTAAAAATCAGACAACAAAACAAATAAACTGAATCCAACAAGCATGTGATATAAAGGTTCTTGCTCAAGTAATGAATCTGTCCATTTACAGGCTCATGAAATAAAAAGATGGACTTTTAATCTGACCCTTGTAGCAACTAAACCAATCAACAATTAACACTCTGTTTCAAACTTAGAAGAGAAAACTGATAATAAAACTTCTCAAGCAAACAATCAAGCAAAAGGTTCTTTATTCAGTGACAAGTATGTTCATTAGAGGCTTATGAATTAGAGATATGAACTTAAGATCTTGATTCCTGTAGCAATCAAAATCAGTAATCAACTTTTTGCACACAACATTTAAAAGGAAATCATTCATAACTTAATCAATTCTGGAAAAACCTCTTTCTTATATACAGGAAACATTAGGTGTATTAAGATTCTCCATTTAATAGTCCATGTAGGGTGAATGATGAGATATTAATTGTTCCTGTATTAACACACTTGAAATTTCAAAGTAAATTACGAAAGTCTCTATAAAGAACACAATTTCAGGAATGCAAACTTTTATAAATCTTTACAACTATCTCAACACAAATTACTATTTATGAAACCAAGTAAAATTACTCAAGATCTGGTGCACCACACTTATAAAAATTACACTAATACAATCCCATTCACAATTTACTCAAAAGATATAACAATTATATAGATCCAACACAATAGGTACATTTTATGAATTCATATTTTAATTCAAACAAGAAATCAAAATAACAGGTGCAAGATACACACAATTGAGTGCTGGAATAAAACAAACATGT
>JASDQU010105545.1:22343-32369 GCA_032191745.1 Picea mariana | reverse complement strand
TCTTCTTTATCTCTTTTAGTAGCCTCCACCCAACTCTGAGGCCGAGCCATGAGGACATGGGCCCGAATCTCATCCTTGAGGCCACTGATAAAACACTCTTGAAAAAAGGCATCAGACATGCCCTCTTTCCAAAAAGCCAAGCGCTCAAAGGAGACTATAAAGTCTTCCACTGTTCTTGATTGTTTCAACTTTTTCAAACAACCCAAATGGTTGGTGTCAGTGTTAAAGCGTTCATAAAGCTATTCTACAAAGTTCGTCCAAGCAATATACCCTTGACATGACGTTTTTCTCCATTGCCACCATTGCAAACTTTCTTGATCTAGATGGAGAACACCATACCAGAGTTTGGCCAAGTCATATATAATGCTGTATAAAGAGAAATAATGTTCCATTTGGGTTACCCAACCAGTGGGGTCCAAGCCATCAAATTTGGTCACATCCACCCAAAGAAGGCATAGGTCACGTTGAAAGTGATGGTGCTGAAAGTTATGGGAATGAGAGGAATGTTCACCTTTAGTATGTGGGGGTGAGTCAGAGGAAGGGTTATCTATAGGGATATGAATCTTGGTGCAAAGGGACAAAAAGACAGATTCAAGCTGGGTGGTCAGGTCTTGTTTGATTTCCTCCATTGAGGACTGCATGGTTGTATTGATGGCGACAACATTGGCACTAAGTTGTTTCACTTCTTTTTAGGTCTCGATGATACTATATTGCAAGGTATTGAAGCGAGATTCCAAGTCTTGGCTACGAGTATGGGCCATGAGGACAAGGGAACCGAAAAGGGGTGGGTGGGGTCAAAAATTTTGCTGAAAAATGATATGTATGAATGTGATAAGGGAGAAGAGATGAATCCAATGGAATAGGTCTCAAATAATGGTGAAAATATTTCCAGACTGAAGAATACTGCAGTGATAAAATGCCCAAATTCTTAACCAGGAAGAAATGTGTAGTTACTTGGCAGCCTGAACACAGTTGCTCGACAATAGATCTTGTCTTTTTTGATTTGCTTATGTTAGTGTCCCCAAGGGTTAGGTATTCAAGGGTTCTACATACAAGGGTTTTACCTATGCTATATCTCTCTGATATACGTGTGGGGTCCAACAATAGTACTTGGCCCAACATCTTAGGGCACTAACTAAGGAGGATAGACTGTACCCTTAGCTGTACTACCCGACTACCCAGGTACTAGAGAATATCTTCATGAGTTCTATTCTTAGTGGTCAGGCAGCTGATCGGTTTATCTACATAGGGCTTCAGGAAATCTAGGCCGATCTGTACACAGGTTCTGTCTGATGCGCTACCACTCGAAGGGGTACCAACAGGGATTACAAGGGTGGCCAATGGATGTGCGATTAAGAACCACTTGTATTTTCTGCGTGTATGAATCCCTTAACCATGGGTTTATGCACGTAATGACATATCTTTGTGGCTTAAAGATGTCAGAATACATCTCTACCTTGAAAAAAAATTTACCCACAATTTCTACCAAGGAAAGTGGTCTGATACCACTTGTAATATACTTGATATAAAAAGTATGCAGAATAGAAATAAAATGCTAGAAATGGTAGAATAACAATAATATAACCAGAACAATCACTACAATAATACTGAAATGATATAAGAATAACAANAATGTGTAGTGATTTGGAAACCTGAACACAGTTGCGTGACAATAGATCTTGTCTGTTTTAATTTGTTTATGGTTCTGTCCCCAAGGGTTAGGTATTCAAGGTTTCTACAGACAAGGGTTTTCCCTGTGCTATAGCTCTCTGATATATGTGCGGGGTCCAACAGTAGTACTCGACCCAATATCTCTGGGCACTAACTAAGGATGCTAGACCATACCCTTAGCCGTACTACCCGATTACCCAGGTACTATAGAGTATCTTCCCGAGTGCTGTTCTCGGTGGCACTATAGCAGTCAAGCAACTGATCAGTTTATCTAAAGAGGGCCTCAGGTAATCTAGGCTGATCCGTACACAGGTGCTGTCTGATGCTCTACCACTCGAAGGGATACCAATAGGGGTTACAAGGGTGGCCAACAGATGTGTGCTTAAGTACCACTTGTATTTCCTGTGTGTATGAATCCCTCAACTGCGGGTTTATGCACATAACGAAAAATCTCTGTGGCTTAAAGACGCCGGAATACGTCTCTACCCTGAAAAAACAAATTATCCACAATTTCTGTCGAGGAAAGTGCTCTGATACCACTTGTAATATACCATATATAAAAGTATGCAGAACAAAAATAAAATGATAGAAATGGAAGAATAACAACAATATAACCAAAACAATCACCACAATAACATTGAAATGATATAAGAATAACAACAAAAATAACACTTTGATTCTGAGAGCAATGTTCACGGGCCTCTTCGAGGGGGCAACCTCCAGTCGAGTAGAGATCTATTACAATAATATCCAAGCTAGGGTTTTCATACCCTTGATTCATATTTATACTAAATATGTCTATCAAAAGAAGCATCTAGAGGAAGATCCTTCTAGAAGCGGAAACTTCTATTAGGTATTCTTACATTCGACTTATTCTATTTTATTGCAAGGCCTTATTAATATTGACCTTTATTAGATCTGAATATATTGTTCTACCTATGTGTGAGTTAGGACCCTAACAACATCAGATGGATGTAATGACAACCTTTCACAATGGAGAGATTGAGGAAGAAGTATACATCGAGCAACCAGATGGTTTTGTGATACATGAGAAGGAGTCTCATGTGTGCACATTGAGGAAGGCCTTGTATGGAATCAAGTAGCCACCTCGATCTTGGTATGAGAGGATTGATGGAAACCTGATGTTTTTTGGGATTCAAAAAAAGTGTTGTCGATCCCAACATGTACTATAAGAATGTTAATGGTGAGTCCTTGATTTTGGTCCTCTATGTTGATGATTTATTCCTCACCGGTACAAAGAGCCTTATTGTTGAATGCAAGTATGCATTGGCCTCTAAGTTTGAGATGAAGGACCTTGGTATTATGCACTACGTCTTAGGCCTAAAGGTGTGGTAGAGAAATAATGAGATCTTCTTGAGTCAAGGGAAGTACAAAGTTGAGATATTGAAGAAGTTTGGGATGTTGAACTTGAAGCCCGTGGCTACACCAATGGTGATGGATCTGAATAAAGTAAGTGTGTCTTCTTCCTATTTTGACAAAATTGATCCGACTTTGTACATACAGCTGATTGGATCATTGATGTATATGGTTAACACCAGACGAAATATTTTCTATGCAATGAGTGCACTTATCCAGTTTATGAGTCAACTGAGAGAGACACACTTGATTGTTGCGAAGCATGTGTTGAGATACTTGTGAGGCATAGTTAGACATGGTCTGAGATATAATTCCATTATTGATATGATATGGAAGGAATATATTGATTCTAATTGGGCAAGGAGCACAATGGATAGAAGGAGCACCTTCGTGTGTTTCTTCACTTTGGGATCTTCCATGGTTTCCTGGTGTATCACAAAAAATACTTATGTGGCTTTGAGCACAACAAAAGCAAAGTACATTGCATTAAGTATGTTAGTCCATGAAGTAGTGTGGCTTTGCAAGCTCCTTGTAGATTTATCTGAACATGTGTTGGATTCCACCATTATTCATTATGGTAACCACAGTTGTGTGAAGATATCAGAGAATCTTGTATTTCATGACAAATCGAACCACATTAAGATTAAGTACCATTACATCTGAGACATGATGTAGAGGAAGGAATTACTAGTGTTGTACCTTCCTACATATGAGAAGGTTGTTGATTTTCTTACCAAACCAGGATGAAGTTCAAGTGCTTCTGTGACAGACTTGTCGTGACAAAGAATTCCTCCCTTGCTGAGAGGGAGTGTTTATGTTTGCAGCTTTCTGAGACATTCTTCATATCATTCTCCTCTGTAACTGAGTTGAGTTGATCTATGATGACACTTATCCGAGAAGGGATAAGTGCACTTATCCAAGAAGGGATAAGTGTGTTTGGGCTTATAGCCCAATGCCCCTTATGGAGAGGACATGAGGACACGTCCCATCTAGAGATCAGATGAGGACATGTCAAGGGAATTGACCCTTGACGTGACACACTATGGGAATTGACCCTAGTGTTTCTAGAGGGAGTAGCCTCTATAAGTCCACATGGGAATGCCACATGTGACAAACATTCTCTAGATCATACTCCTCTGTGAATTGATTTGAGTTGATCTATGAGGACACTTATTCGAGAAGGGATAAGTGCATTTGGGATTATGTCCAAACGTACCTTGTGGAGAGCATATGAAGACACATACCTTGTGGAGAGAACATGAGGACATGTCAAGGGAGTTGACCTCGACGCCACACACTATGGGGAGTTGACCCTAAGTGTTCCTAGAGGTAATAGCCTCTAGAAGTCCACATGTGAGTGCCATGTATGACAAACCTTTTTCTACTATGGTGGTTGTGTACCACTGACGAAGATTGTGTGTCTCTGGAAAGTAGTTGTGTACTACTATGGAAAAATACCTCCCTAGATAAGAGGGAGTGTTGATGTTTCGGCATCAGGTGAACCTTCTCCTAGATTGGGTTGCAGACCAAGGGAGATAGGATAAATTTATCATAAAGGTGCACTTGTGGTAAATGGGCCGAGACGTAGTCCTTCCTTAATCATGACAAGGAACAATATGGACTTGAGGTGCTTGAAGTTCTTTCCACGTGTCATTTAGCATCAGGATGACATTCACTCACAAGTGTGTATTTGTGGTGAAAGATCTTGGTGTGGTCTTTGTCCTAGTCATGGTGATTTGACAAGGAATAATAAATACTCAAGATGCTATATTCTATTACATGTGGACCTAGAGTGATCCTGGTCTTAGAGAGAGATAATTGGCTAAGAGGGAGATCTTCATAAGGAGTTTCTCCTTGGTTCAGGTGGGAGAGAGACGTCTCCCAAGACTAATAGACAAGTGTCATGATTCTAGGGTGAAGTTTGTATACTTCAGAGACAAGCTTGACATGATGCAGAATGTCTCCCTCGTTGAGAGGGAGTGTTGATTTTTGGACAACATCGGGAAGACATTCTCTTAGAATAATAATTAATAATATAATTATTGATTATTAAATATCATATATAATAAGTAAATAATAATAATAAATGGTTAATGATTATTTAAAGGACACATCCTCTCATGGATGGTCACCATATCTTCCCTATATATGGAACACTCATCATTGTAATAACATATCGATCATATATTATATGAAGAAAAAAAACACTTCTATAGAATCTGGAAGATCTTGTCCACATGTAATTTTCGGTTTCTAGAGTTGACTCCACCAAATCTGCGCTGTCAAGTTGGCTCGGCAAGAATTCTAAACCCAACCACCTACACATCCAACTCATAGACAATTACTGGATAGTTTGATCCACCACCCAACTATATTTAACTGCTATTTGATTGTCCGACCGATAGGCATGTCGATTACTCGACCAACTGATTTAGTGTGTTGGTCGATCATCCACCTGATTGTATCCAAGTGGAGGTCGACCTATCAATCGACTGAACCCAATATATGTGTGATGAACAATCAATGATTGATGTTCCAATAGTGTTCGCAAACCTATACGTGGTATTTGGATCTAATTCTTGTGAAGAAGGAGGTAAATAAGATTTGGTGTTTAGGCATAACATTGGCCATGTGTGTACCTAAGGTGGCATAATTCAAAGAACTGGTGCTTTGGTGCAGAGATAAATTCAACACATAAAGAAGAATGATTCAGATCCAAGGGAAGCCTCCAATATATTTTACTCCCTTAGTATTCAGGAGAATGTTGTGACTTCGAAACCCCACAATGATGTTTAAAAATGAGGAAGCAGAGAAATTTCTCAAGAAACACCAAGGAGGAGCAATGCTTCTCAAGAATTATCTCATCAAATAGAGAATTGACTACAATTCCACTTAGGTTGAGGTAAGTTTTTTGAAATACCCATACAGAGAGTTTGCTTGGATTTTCCCCAAACAATTAGACTAGAGTCCACACCCTCTGTGCCGAAATGCATTGTTTACATTCTCCACTTTGTTGTTCATGAAGATTTCATGATTGACTGGGCCTGAATCATTTCAAATGAAATATCGTTTTAGATGGGTGGACTAAGAAAAACCAACTTTTTTTATATGACTTTGTATTTGGTATATGCTATTTCTTACTCACACATATTTGAATACTTTCCTAGGGAAATGAATATTGATTTTAATAATGAACTAGCTTTTGTCTACTACCTGAATTTATGGAGACATAAATCCCAACATAATTTTTATGCGGTCCAAAAAGGTTTTATGTCATCTTTCAAAAAATTGATTCATGGTCCTACTGCATCTAGGTTGTCACTAGAGGCTACATCCTTTCTTGTCGAGAAAGGAATTTTTGAAACTTTGTAGGATTTCAGTTTGTAAATACTGTTTTGGTTACATGGTAAATCCTTCTCGTTACCCTTCTATATTTTTGATCGAATTTTTTTCATTGAGGTGTGCAAACAGTATAAATAGAGGGAACACTTTTTTGATGAAAAAAGAAAGACAAAATTTATTCCATTTCCATGTAGTATTGGGGAAATAACTATGAAGAACATTTCCCATTTAGATTAATTAGATGGTCAATTGGATCAACTTGGTTTAAGATAAACTCAATGTATCGAGGGTTTTGACCCTAAAAACTTATTTTCTACACACATGTCCCTAGTGAGACAATCTTCATATTTGAGTAAGTATGAACAATTTGAAGAACAAGGAGGAGACAACCAAAATCTCCCTGGGGCCTCTATTGAAGATGTTGGAGAAATTTCTATTTTCAGCACACTAGTTCAGTGGGAGTTAACTGACTAGTTCTATTTTATACTTTCTAATTTTATACCATCACTATTATGCATGCATTCATAATTATAGGATGCCATTGCCTATATGATTGAAGATCAATCACTCATTGATTAGATCATAATATACATTGATTCTCATTCTTCATTGTGTATCTCTCTTCCTTTTCTTGATAAGCTTTGTTTGTGTATGATTTAGCTAGGTCTCATGTGTAGGTTTCCATGAAACACTGACATGGTATCATAGTCGAGTTGCTTGAAGAAACCCAAACAAGACATAGAAGAGAGAAAGAGCATTTGAGTAAACCTAATTTCCTCCATTGTTGCGGCCTATCCCTATCGAAAGGTGCGATGATTGGAATCATTGTAGCCTATCCCTATCGAAGGGTGAAACAGTCACACTCATACTTATTCCAAGCATCATCGCAACCTATACACAACCAAGGTGTGACATTGTTGCACTGTGTTCTTCATCCAGGGTGCAACGATTCAATTTTTCACAATATTTGCACTGTTTCCTTCACTAGGGTGCGACGATTCAGCATCATCACACTTTATCCTTCTCTAGGGTACGACGATTCATCAACCCTCCAAAAATTGCTTTTCTTTAGTAAAATAGCCATATCTCAAAATTCGTGATCTAGGTTGGGATGAAATTTGGACCAGAGACGAATAACATAGGGATGCTCCTGCTCACCAAAAATCTCCAAAACCCACATCATATTTTAGGAGATATAGTTGTTTTATCATATCTATAGCTGCCATAGAACCATCTGTCATATCTCAGAATCCACGATCTGGGTTTTCAAGATCTTTTCATAATCAATAGCCAGGATGGAGGCAATGCAAATTATTTAATCAATTCTGGTGATAATACTCACACCATACAAATATTTTGAATGGAAGCCAAAGGCTGCATTCCAACTCAAAAGAAAAGGACTGTATAATTTGACGAAGGTGATAGAAACAAAACCTACATCAACGCTCGAGAAGACCATATGGGAAAACTGTAAGGATGATGCCACATGATTACTTCTTGAGTTAATATCCATTGATATATGGTTTCATGTTTCCACATGCAAGACTCCAAACAATATCTGGACCACCTTGGAAGGACTCTTTGGAAAGTAGGACGAGATGTGAGGTCATATGCTTGAGGTAGAGTTGAATACCTTAGACCCTAAATTTTTTGATAATATACATGATTTCTTTACTAAATTTAAATCTTTGATTTTGAGCTTGGATGAATGTGGTATTGACAAATCTACATAATAGAAACAAATTATTCTAACAATCTTTTCCAATCTAGGAACATAATATGTTGTATATGTCTCCAATTTCGATTCTGGCAAATGTCTTTTTAGAACAAATTGGAAAATTCCTACGATGGCTTAGTTCATTGAGTCTCTCACACAAGATTAGACAAAACTCATACATATGGGCCTTATCAAGGACCCAAATAACATGCACTCACCATGCATGATGGAAGAGGATCATCCAAACAGAACGGGAAGGAGAAACAAAATGAGGAGGGATATTCCAAACCCTTTAACGATGCTTCAAGTTCCAAAGACTCTTCAAATTCCAATAAGAATAAGAAGGGAAAGCAGTGAACTTACTGCAATAAACCGAATCATGAATAATCCACATGCATGAATAAACAAATCGATCTTATGTCACATGCACTTCAACAAAACAACCTTGGAAACTTCATTCCAGAGGGAGTCAAGAAGCAGAAGGAAGAAGATCATGCTCCTAAGAAAGGTAATCATCATGCCCTGGTTGTAATTAATTCCTCATCTGATTCATGGATTATAGATTCTGGTGCATCCCATCATATGGCAGTGAAAGAGGAAGTTTTCTCTTCTTTGAGTCCATGCTCAAGACCCCCTATTCTCATGGGGGATGATACTCCAGTAGAAGTAGTAGGAGAAGGGAGAGTGAAACTCCACAATGGTATTTTTGAGAATGTTTTACATGTTCCAAATATTTCTATGAATCTTCTCTCAGTATATCAGATCACTCAGAAAGGTAAAAAGGTTGAATTTACATCAGATTCAGTTTCAGTAATTGACATGCATGAAAATTCCATCATTGCAATTGGTGAGGTGGATCACAAGTCAAGGTTGTATAAATTCACTAAGTTTTCTGACGATGACTCCTCAATTATACTTACACATAAGGAGAGTACTTTGCATGCACCTCTAGTGCAACATGCATATACTCTTGTGCTTCCATTAGTTTTAGACATAAGAGATGATTCCATACACTCAAATTCTGTACATGGAAATAAGTAGGTAATACAACTAGATAAGAAGACAACGCTGAATCTTCAGCAGATGCCCAAGAAGGCACAGTTCACAATTCAAGTAGTAGGTATCCTTGCAGTTAATCCATTGAATTTTAGGAGGACTCGATCTCAACATGAGGAGCCTTCTCATGTACTTTCATCTTCAGAACTTGCGATGCCCATGCATTGCTATATGGTTCAATCTATTGATTCACAAACCTACAATAAGGTTGTGGAAAATAAATTATGGAAAGAAGCCATGTAGGAGGAGCATGAATTTCTCCTAGAGAATCAGACTTGGCATCTGGTTCCACTTACACCAGAAAGGAATATTTTCAAGTGTAGATGGGTCCACAGGATCAAGAGGTACAAGGCCCGATAGGTTTCCAAAGGACTTCATCAGATCCATAAACATTTCTACATCTTCGCGAAGAATTTCAGTGAGAAAAAGTTTTAGACTTTATGGGATCGTCTTGCAATGAAGTACAAAGTTGCCTAGTAGTTTTCATTTTCTTCTTTTGATACATGATCTTTTGTGGGGGGGTTTTGTTCCCACATGGTTTTCCCTCTTTCCTCATTTTTATTCAGTGTTCATTAGTTACATTGTACATGAGTACCTAATATTGCCTAGTAGTCGGGACTCATTTTTTACTCCATAGTGATGTTCAGGGGGGGTGTTGGAGAAATTTGTATTTTCAGCACACTAGTTCAGTGGGAGTAACACTAGTTCAATGGGAGTTAACTGACTAGTTCTATTTTATACTTTCTAATTTTATACCATCACTATTATGCATGCATTCCTAATTATAGGATGTCATTTCCTATATGAGTGAATATCACTCACTCATTGATTAGATCATAATATACATTGATTCTCATTCTTCA
>JASDQU010105545.1:12115-22293 GCA_032191745.1 Picea mariana | reverse complement strand
CTTGAAAAAAAATTTACCCACAATTTCTACCAAGGAAAGTGGTCTGATACCACTTGTAATATACTTGATATAAAAAGTATGCAGAATAGAAATAAAATGCTAGAAATGGTAGAATAACAATAATATAACCAGAACAATCACTACAATAATACTGAAATGATATAAGAATAACAACTGAAATAACACTTTGATTCTGAAAGCAATGTTCATGGGCCTCTTCGAGGGGGAAACCTCCAGTTGAGCAGAGCTCTATTACAATAATCTCCAAGCTAGGGTTCTCATACCCTCGACTCCTATTTATACTAAATATGTCTATCAAAAGAAGCGTCTAGAGGAAGATCCTTCTAGAAGCGAAAGTTTCTAATTAGGTCTTCTTACATTTGACTTATTCTATTTTATTGCAAGGCCTTATTAATATTGACCTTTACTACATCCGAATATATTGTTCTACCTATGTGTGGGTTAGGACCCTAACACCTGCTATGTCGACTTATTCCCACTCCGAGATGGAAAGTTCTGCTGGTGCATACTTCTGCTCGGATGATCAAATTGAGCACATCTCTTTGGATTCTTATATTGGGATGATTTAAATCCCTTCCTCTGAAATCTTGAATTTCTCTTTCTCTTTCAATCTTTAAGAGGCTCTTTCTTATGCTTGTATTGATCATAAAAACACTTGGCCTTCCTAATAGTGTCTTCCAAAGTATTAGGCTCATCAAACACAATCATATCCTGATAGGACTGTGGTAATCCATTAAGGAAGTGATGTATCCTTGCTTTATCATCCTTGAGGTAAGGGACATACCTCAACAACTCTAAGAAACTCTTGGAATAAGCATCTATGGTAAGTTGCACCAACCTGTGTTCATGGAACTCCTTAATCTTACCATCATAATACTTCTATGATAAATATTCCTTCTAAATATTTCTTGAACTTCTTCTAGGTCATCTTTCTTTCTTTCAATCCTTTAACTTTTTTTAGGTCCTCCCACCATATCGAAGCTCCTCCATTCAGATTGAAAATGGATATCTTTTCCTTTGTACTTTCCAAGTAGTTATGTACTCGGAAGTACTTCATTAGTCCCAACAGCCAAGCCTCAACCTCTTATGCTTGATTGATTTCTCCATCGAAGGTAGGTGTCTTTGCTTCTTGAACTATTATTTCAAAGAACTATGTGAATTCCTCTTCTTCTTCTTCTTCTTGAGAATACTTGACCTAATGTCATTACTAGATAGTCCCTCTATGGTGGTATTTTCACTAGATGACTTTGTGGAAGTATCTCCACTAGATTTTCTTCTCTTAGCATCTCAATACCTTTTCTTGAAATAACTCCTTCCCACATTACTATGAGCTGGTCCATGCTTCCAGACATCTGATAGGATCTGGAATTTCTCCAACTATTATAGTCCTGCATTACTAATGAATGTACCTCGTTGCAAATGCTTTTGAATCTCAGATAGACGTTGCAGTTATAATGCATTTAACTTTTCCTGCTTAGCCTGAGCTCTCATGATTCTTTCGTTATCTTCTTTCAGACTCCTTACTATGGATATCAAATTTGGTGGGGTTTCTCTGGCCTTCTTGCCATAAGATTCTTTATCTCAGAAATGTGAGGTTTCCTCCATACTATGCTACACCATTCACTTCTGTTTCATTTTTAGTATGTCCCACATTCTGAAACAACGAAACACTTTTAGCAATTACACATCAAAATTATTTGTATAAAACTATTGACCTTGTGAAACATCAATTGACTTTGACAATCCAAAACTAGGATTCCATTCCTGTTTCCATTCCTATTCAAAACTGTTGTTAGCACTCATTAGAGTTATTAAATTATTCAAAAATAGAACATATACTTTCATCATGTAAAGTTTTCTTAAACATTCATTCAACCTTAGTGACCCATTCAAGCCTAGAGTTTGAACACCATTTTGATACCATTATGTAACACACCCGACCCCCAAAAAACCTTCTTAGGCTGGTGGGACGTAAAAAAATTCTCTTTTCACTAAGATTTTTGTCTCGGGTTTACACCCCCTATTCGACCTCCATCTTGCATGCCACACATGAGGAATTTGTCCTTGTCATTTGCACCACCATGCAGAGCTATGTGTGTGTGTGATGTGGTAGTGACAAGTCCTCAGAATCTTCACCCTCTCTCTCTCAATAATCCTCTGGTGGAATGCAACTACATAAACAAGGAAATAAACCTCCCCAATCAAATGGCTCTGACTCACTCGACTCGGTCAAGTCAACGGTCAGTGGTGAGTTAGGTTCTTTTCCCATCAGGAAAACATTTCATACAACCCACAATTCATTTGTCAATTGAAATTTCCTGATAGCCTTGCTTCCAATAGATTCTATGGTTGTCGATATGGGAAAATTAGCAGTCTTGATTTACTTGGCACCTTAAAACCACACAATGGCTAATGCGTTGCACGTTCCCCGCCAAACACTTGGCCAGTTGGGTCTACGAATAATTATATGAATGTGATCTTATCGGGTTTCCTTACTCGTAGATCAACGATTATCACCCACTCAGGCCTATTCTATTAGGAAACACTCACTCTATGTGATCACACAACTTCCCAGATGAGAAATCCTCTAATGTGTTTGATGATCATTGGAACCTCACATCTAATGATCAATGTTCTGTCGGGTTTCACATCTGCTCAATGTTTAATCGATGCTACCTCTTTGACATGATTATTTCTTTAGGATGGATCGTTACAAGATCCAATGGCTCATATGCCATCAAATTCAACACTGATATATCTAAGACTCTTACCACTGTCGGGCTTTCAAAATCGGGTTTTTATCATTGGAACCTTTGTCTGCTCCCTTCCATGAAATTTCCTAAGCTCTACCTTTCCGATAGGCTTGTCAACTTAGCGCTTGATAGATATAGAGTCTAGATCTTATCGACCTATCCTCCTGATAGATTGATGACTCTCATCAAATAATTTTTTTTCCCATCAGGAGTTTATTATGGTCCCATATTCTGATTTCTATAGAAGGCTCCACCTTCTAATAGGCTTCCTCCAAATCCCAGGTCTCCAAAAAATGGTCGAGATTGACTCTTCTCACCAAATCAATGACTAACATTTTCTCTGGGTTTAATCATAGATTTCATCTGGGCTTAACGATTACTTATATACCTACTGGGTCCACGGTCTTCCTTGGTGCCTTCCTAGAAGAGTTTTGACTCTTCTTTCTTAGGGTTTCAACCCACTTCCTACACACATGAAATACTTCTGTCAAGAACCCCCAAAAGAAGGTTTTATATCCTGCAAACTTTCTATTTCAAAACTAGGGAAAACACAGGTTTATTGGCCTTCATTGACCTTACATACACAATTATCATAGTTAATTCATTAACCACTGAAGAAGAGATTACATTAATCCATTTCAAATCAGATTTAACATTCATTCATCATATTCAAACCATTATTAAGAAAATAAGGAAGTTTACACCTACTGATAAACATCCAATAGACATATAAAGAAAACACTTATCTATTCAGTGATATTTTCAACCAACCAACTAACTCAGGGTGAATTCCTTTCCACACAACCATATGTTATGCTACACTTTTTCCTTTCTACAACAAGCCACCCTAGTGCTAGGCCATGATACCAATAGGGGACTCTCATAAGTTGGATAACAGGTCAAGAAATGGATCATGAAGGTTACTCTCCTTCACTCTACTGGAAACAATGGAAGTTTCCCTCTTCCCATTGAGATTAGGACCTCCACGATCTTACTAGGCACCTTCCTAGCTGGATTTCCTCTCCACAAGGGAATCCATTCTATGCTACATAGTCCCTTGGTGACTTCCCCTTGCCAGTTTCAGTTTCTTTCCAGTAGACATCAACCCGTGGTCCTCTAGGATCCAATATAGATATGGGTATTCTCTATTCTAGGGTGACCATTCATGTCTTGGGAAAGCTTCATATTTTCCTCATGAAAACTTCCCAATTTTTCTTTGTTGGTCAAGTTTGTGTGCATGAGCTTAGTTTGCTAATTCTCCTTACCATATGTTTGTGTGTTTGACTACTCATCTCTGGGGTGTGTATGTTCTCCATCTCCCTCTGCGTTTTTTTTTCCTCCTTGTGTCTGCGCCCTCTTCCTCATTCCCTTTCCTCCATTGGAATATTATCCTAGTTCCTCAGGATCCCCACTCACTTATTTTGGAAGAAAACTCTCAGGGGTCAAGCTACCAAATTGAAAAGAAAATTCTGGGTGCTTATGGTTGACAACTGTAGATGACCCATCACTTCTTCAGGTATAATTTTTAAGACAATGATAACTGCTCCAACTACCCATTTTGAATGCCATTAATGCGTTTCCTGTGGTAAGGGTGAACATGGTACTTTGGATAGGCCATGTGTCAGCCTAATTTATTTGCATAAATGGGGCACTTATCATGTCAATCAAGGGTTGGTAAACTTGCGAGGCACAATCATTGTATGTGAGGGAACTAGCTTCAAAATTCGTTCTACAATCCTTTAAGAAAGAAGTCGAAAATTGAAAATAATCATCAACTACTTAATGAAATATAGAAAGCACAATCTTACTTGATCTACAAAACTTGAACAATATCTAATTCCTTCAACCTTAGTTTGTCATGTAGTTCCACTGGTAGAAAAATTGGTTACAAAGTGAAATTGCCTCTTCAAGGGAAGGCTATTGTAACAATACTTCGTCAACTAGTGAAGTTTAAAGGTTGGAAATAATGTTTTAACACATGCAGAATGAAAAAAACTATAGATTATAATCTAACACTTGCAATCTTTATATATCACAACCTCACTGGTAGAAATTTAGGTTGCAAAGTGAAAATTTCCACAATGGTTGTTGGCTCTTTGCAACAGTACTTTGTTGACTCATGAAGATTGTAGATTGTAATGAGTTCTATCACTCATTCAAATGCAAGGAGTTCGTGATAAAATTTAACTTCTTCAATCTAAGTTGATCATAGTCCCACTAGTAGTAAAACAGTCTGTAAAGTGAAATTGACACAATGGTTTTTGGATCTTTGAAACAATACTATGTTTGAATTCATGGAGGTTATAGATCAGAAGAAGGCTAAATCAATTATCTAACATTTCAATCAACTATAAATTTCAAATGGAAACTAAAGTAAAATATGAATATTAAGTCTAGAAATTAGAATGGTGTTATATAGACAAAAGAGTAAAACAAGTTATCAAAGGAAGAAGATGCAGAAATCAAAGCCTATCCGCAAAATGTACAACGATGACATGGACCAAAGCAATCGCCCCCTACAAGCCTGGCTCATGCACATGAAGAATAAGAAATCTAGTTGAAGAAAACCAAATCCTTTCAATTACACATAAGATTATTTACAAACTGACTTCATAAGTTCTGCAATTTGAATCCCTTCAAAGCTTCAAATTTAGCTTATTTATACAAAAGGAAATGTCACAACTAAGCCTAGGAATACTCTCATGGAGTAATAATGCAACTGATCAGACCCTAAATGTGTTGAATTGCTGCATTTGGCATCCAATTGACTAGGATGCTGGAGAAAACATATACAACATAAAATATGGGCATTTCATCTTTAGAAAAACAACCATATCTCCCAAATCATGCATTCTATGGAAAATATTCTTGCATGTCACCTAGTAAGGCTCATCCTACACAAATGAATTTCTATGAATATCCAGATTCAGTCTCATCACTTCAAAAATTGCACCTAAATATCATTTCTTTTTCTTGTTGCTAGATACTTTTATGTCGATACTTGAGTTGACCAAGGCGTTGACTGCAGGTTATTGGGTCAATTTTCTTGCATCTAGGAGGACACACACTGTGGATTGAAGAAAAGGATCACATTCCACATGCCCAATTCTTCTAGCTTGACCAACTATCTCAATGAATGAGGAATTGCAAGAACTGAATTTTTCCTGTAACTACTGATAAAATCTAAAATTTAACTATTTTAACATGTTGATTTTTAATAATTAAAAATAAAATAACAATTTAACTAATTATGCTTTGGGATGTCTTTATTAGGCTAGGATGGATGGAGAACGTTCTAAAAAGAGAGGTATAAAGGAAAACAAATTATAGGTTTAAAGGCTTTTTAACTAGAAACACATGGTACTGGCATCTCCCCCAGACTCAATCTTTTGCATGACCTAATGCAAATAAAAAATATTCACAAATTGTGGTGCTCCTCTTTCTTATATGGCTCCAACTACTCTGAGTAAAACATCCACATTGGATGTGGAAGTCTTACTAACTTTCTTTTGCATTCTAGTTGCAACTTTTACCTCTTATTTCTTTGTTTGAGGTTTCGCATATTTCCTGAGTTTATACCTCTTGCCAAGATGTCTCGTTGCTCAAGGCTGCTCCTGAATGGTTTCTTCATTTACTTCCTTTAGAATTTTCAATTCCTCTTTTAATTGCTCATTTTCATTCCTCATCTTAGTACTTTTCTCCTTTAAGATTTCATTTTGATCTTTTATGTGCCTTTCTAAAACCAACATTTCTTTGATTTCACTTTTTAGTTCTTTGACTTGTCTCTTTTTCTTCAATTTGATATTGCAATCAAAGTGGAGAGTGGTACCTGATCCTATCCTAGTCCTAAATATTCCCCCTTTGTGAAAGAAGTATTAGTGGGCATGTTCTCTTCCATTTCATCCAAATTTGGAGAAACTTCCCTGTCTATAGCTATTGGTTGAAGTTTTCTTGCTGAAGAAGGTTCTCCTAAGTCCATGTCAATAACTATCAAAGGTAATTTTACTATGAGGACATTTCTCTATCTTCCTTCTCTTTACTCTCTAAATAAATACAATTCCTATTGACTGCAATCAACCTGAGGGCTTGATATTGACTTTGTTCTACAATACCCTGTCCTATGTCTTTTATCAAATTCACAAACACTTTATATTGTTGCTCACTCTTTTCAAGATGTCTGGTCATTGATCTTGTCATATTTGGATGAAATGAAGATTATACAACTCCATTTCTCTTTACTTTTCCCTTTCTTCATGTATTTTTATCCATTATCTTCCTTGTAATTTCATGAACCTCTTCAACTACATCATCTGATATATTTTCTACAATATTCCTTGGAATATCTTCCATGATTTCAAACCCATTTGCAACCAGAAATTCAGACCATACCATTCCCTATTTCATCGAATCATGTTTAATTACCATCTTTATCAATCCATGATGATATAAATATCTATCCAAGTTTTTGGTTTGCTTTTGTATAGCTCTAGACATCTTTGTTAGACTATGTAACATGTAGTAGGGCATATTTAATAACTTTTCATCACTTAAATGTAACAATAGTCTTATGTGATATAGAAAAATAAAACTAAATCTGCCTTCACAAGTGATATATTTTTGAATTAGGTAGGCAATGTATTTCCATGGATCTTTGAGCCATAGTCTTGAGACCCCCTTTGCCCAATTTATATTGTTTTGCTTATTTCTCAAAAAGAATGGTGTCCAAGCCCTCACCTCCATTGTTTTTTTTTTTGAATCACTTTTCACTAGATTGAGGAAGCCCTCTAATATATGATAATAAATGTTCACAAATACGCAAATTCAAGTTTCCTACTTGAGTTTGTTCACCATCGAATGACTGTGGAAATGATCTCGTGACTTATCCATTATGTCCATCAATTTTTTTGAAAAATTCCATCTAGTTTGCTCTCTTAAGAATGACACAACTCTATGGATGAATTCCTTCAAGCTCATCCTCTGCTGGTTCAAACCTTATTTCCCTTTTCTTTGAAAACCCTCCTCTCTGTATTCTCTCCTTTTAAACTTTGTTCTTCATTTCAACTCCTCACAATTCTATTTATAATTTATAATTTGGGATTTTTTCTCCAAATTGAATTTGGGCTTCAAATCTATTGTTAACAAAACCCTCAACGCCACCTTCATCAGTTGAAATCATGCTTACTAATATGATATAAGGATGAATGATATCCTTTTTCACAATTAAAATTATATGAAAACATAGGAAGAATGTTCTTTCAATTTCTTTGTGACATCCAAACCCTAGAGCTCTTACATTTGGAAATTGAAATGCTAACACATGTGCTTGTTCAATTCTATATTTGTTGGAGAAATATCTAATATCATTTTCTATAGTTTGTTTTACATATTAGCAGAGGAATATTTTTGAAATTTCTTCTAAGCAATTCTAAGCCTTACCACTTGGTGCTTGCTCAATTCTGATTATTTTGAAGAGATAGCTGCTATTCATGCCCCAAATTTCAATTTTACCAATTAGTAGAGGAAGAGAGTTGGTCAGTTTTACAAGAAGCGTCTCAATTTTGTATAATCGGGTTGGAAACATATGGCAGTTTTTTGGATTATATAGTGGTAACTTATGGAGTGCTAAATGGTGAGTGGATAAGCAAAGGTTGAAAGAAAGAAGTAATTGGTATATTGGGGTAGTATTTAAATAGTGAATGAAGTATGGGAAATGAAGTATGGTAAGGGAATGATGGTAGAATTAAAATGTGGTAGAAATGGTATTTAGAGATAATGGTATGGATAAATAAGTGAGATAGGATATAAATGATATATAATTGTATGGTAGGATAAGGATGATATAATGGTATTGTAAAATAAGAATGATAGGATATGGAAGGCATATGCAAATTTTATTTCATTTCTAATTTCAAATCAACAAATTAAAACAAACCTAGATTATACCATTCCATGAATTTTGAATGTTTAAAGATGGTGTAGTCTTTGAGCTAGTCTAGTCTTATTGCTTGAATGTCTTCATAAGGACTTGATGTAGTCTTCATTCAAGCTCTTATCCACTAATAAACTTATTCATTCCTTCATATGGAGCTTAGATTGGTACTGTATGCTACATTAGTAAGAACCATGAAGAAAGAATATAATCTAAAACTGATGGGGCACTGGAACCAAGATAGCACTTTTAAATTATGAAAATAAGTAAGGCTGATGTTGAATGTGAGTGTTGATCTAAATATATTGTTTATTGGAAAAGGAAATAGAATGGAAAGGAACTCTGGTGGCTACCACTTAAAATAAACTATACTACATAAGCCATGTTGTTGTTTAAGATTGATGCCAATATTTTATTGGAACAATATATAGATATACCACTAAACTGCTATTACAAGAAACTTTAGAACACGAAAATGACTATTGCAAGATGTTGTTGATACCATAAACCATATAGTATTCACATATAACCCCTATTGGTACAATTCAATCTATGTGAATGGATTTAATTGAAATTGAACATGTAAATAATTCATTGAATTATTGACCAGTAACGTAAATCATTAACTAATGAGAGACAACTCACTAGAGTTGAAAATGTGTGTTAAGGTACCTAAGTAGATCCTGATAGGTAGAAATGGATGTGTTGGAGTCGAGTTACTTGAAAGATCTACCAATCAAGAGACCTTGATGAATTAACATTGTTGACAACGAGGAGGATTTCCATTTATGTATGGAAGTCCCACGATACTTATTCATATATCTAATATCAATCCCATATGATGTGTTGGAGTCGATGGGATGAGATCTATTAGAAGGTGGGACTTAAGGAATCCCACATCATCTGTCACGATAAAAACACAAATGATTTTGAAGAATCATAATACAATATTTAACCAACATGGAGAAATTTATTGAGAATTTTTCCCGCCAGTTGCTTGATTTTCAAGAAAAACTCATGTCCAGTTGCACCGGTAACTTGGTTTTCACAACTAGACTTATTTTAATCTTAACTATTTTATTCATTTTATTTTTCTATGATATCCTACCCTACTAAAAGAAGAAAAACCTCTTTCAAGTGTAGGAATACTTCCAATAGATCCATGTGTGTAACACGATTACAAATATGCTCATATTTAAGTTTGAAACATATGCTTTGAGGGATACCAGAATTTGAAGAACCAATTTCTTTTATTGACTTGGTGCCAATAATTGTTGAAGAATTAAGTGGTGCTTCAAACACTTGATTGCATGGAACCAAAGTTCATTGTAGTCATGATGCCTTTGGTTTAATGATATCCTACCCTACTAAAAGAAGAAAAACCTCTTTCAAGTGTAGGAATACTTCCAATAGATCCATGTGTGTAACACGATTACAAATATGCTCATATTTAAGTTTGAAACATATGCTTTGAG
>JASDQU010105544.1:123432-134669 GCA_032191745.1 Picea mariana | reverse complement strand
CATAACAACGAATTACCTCTATGTTGACGTCATATTATGGAGGTGTTAGCAATCAGCATTGAATGACGGTGAATTTATGGTCTGAGCGTGAATGCATTGTCTGGTTACCGCTTGTAGAACCTGTACCACATTTCTTTTTACCGGTGTCTGCCATTATACTATCTTAGTTATAGTGATAGGTCTGCATCCAATTTTATAGTAACCATGAATTTAACACATGCAGAGAGAGGTGGTCGCGAGTTAAATGTGATTACAGTGTGTCGGCGAAATTTATTAATTTTATTTATTGAACTGACAGTAACCCCTTGAAACTTGACAGAAATTACTATTCTGAGACAATCTAGATTGGCATGACTTTAGCGGCAAGTAGTATGGCAGAATTATGGATGCCCTTTTTATGATGGTCATTCCTATGGCACCTCAAAGTTAGCCTGGTATAACTGACATTGAATTTGAGCAACCTTTAACTTACTTCGTCAATGCCCTTTTACTTGTCCCATGGACACAATTGATATCTATTGGTCATCTTTATATGATAGTATTCTTAGAATTATATGCAAGCCGCTTGATAGGTAGTTGATTAACAAGTAAGATAATTCCTTATCCATATTATTGTTATTGAATTATGTATAGGTGTAGCTTAGAACTAAGACCTGGTATCAATAGAGCCTGCATTTTGCAACTAATTCCTTTAAGGTTATTTGCCAAAGTAAACATGGGTGGTTAAGTAATTAAATATGATGATGACATTTGTATATAGTATAGTCAATTTTTGGGATTAATATGTGTTTTATATAATTAATATTATATAGAGGAGATGCTCTTAGAAATCTTGTGCTTATGTGTGCATTATCCGCTACTCAATATTAGTCTAATTATAACTAATAGTATATACATTTGTTTATAATTTTGGTAAAAGTATCTAATAACAAATAAATCATTAATAATGATTAGAATAGTATTGATGTGATGAAACTCCCTAACTATTCATATCACCATATGGCATGGCCCAAATAAATAAGTAAATGATAATACATAACCATTCCATCCATTTGATAACAGATTAATTTGGAAAAACAAACTAATTTATTTAAGATTGGGCAAAATCCATTATCTATTCATATTAGTAATTATAAGAATGTGGGTTGTATGTAATTTGGAAACAAAAATAATCAAATGTAAATAATAAAAGGGTGAGGTGGAATGTGTAGAAAGATAAGATGTGATACCATTTAAAATGTAATGTCTTTTAAGCTAGTACAATTTCTTAATCTACTAACTTGCCTTGTCATATTCACGGGTATTGAGTACATGATTCATTCAATTCTAATTAAAGATACTTGATTTTATAATGAAAGGCTAGTTTGATGTTTGAAAAACTAGTTAGATTTTAATTAATGATTACTGATATTTTTTTATTATTAATTCAGTCGAATTTTAGACTTGCTTAGTAATGTTCCTTAATGTCAATTTAGATGATGCTCTGTTGTCACCTGTAATTTAGAACTACGCTATGAATTGGGTTAAAGATAATTTAGGTTGTACCTTAATGACATTCTGCATTTTAGACATTTGGGTGGGGCTCATAATAGATGATCAAAAGGACAATAACTATTGACTAGCTTATCTTGATGATTGATCAGAATTTGGCAAAGTCATTTTAGCTCATGCTTCTAGTTGAGGGTGTTGACGTTCATTTTTAATTACTGTTGTACTTGGTTGTAACATTTAATTGCTTAGTCTGCTTATGTCGGGTGGGATGTAGACACCTTCTTGTTCCTCAGAATAGTCACCAGCCCTAAGACCTTAAATGGTCAAAATTGATGGGAACCTGGGCTTGAGCATTGCTTATGTGTCCTGGAGGTCCTAACCATTGCAGGGAAGGACAGATGGGTACTCGGTCTTATTTATGTTGCCGGTTGATTGTCATTCTTTTCTTTCAGAAGCTTGATTTACATCTTAGGTCATTATGTTGTGGTTTCAGTTGCATGTGTCATGTTCATCGTCATATGTCGACGCAGAGTTGAATGTATTTATTCCCCTTGTACACACGCGCACACAAAAATAAAATAAAAAAATGCACTTATTTTAAGAGGTTCGTCGTCGTAACGAGGAGGAGCATTACATATGGTATCAGAGTCAGTTTAACCCATGACTTGGGATCACTATGGATTTAGTTGACATGATTTGATTACACTATTGCTAATCAAGTTGATTGTGAGCATGCAGGTAATCATGGTTAGAGGACACCGCAGAGGAAGACAAGGGGGTGCTAGGGGAGGAGGCACGACACCTCCAGTAGCATCCACACCTAAGGGGTCTAACCCCCAGAGAGATGAGCAGGTTCTCGGATAAGAGAAGATAGCAGTTGATGATGTAGTTGGAATGATGAGATCTTTTCAGCGCATGTCCAAGGCTCTGATCAGCTGTTTGGACAGAGATGAGGCTAGGGAACCGACACCCGTTGAGGTTCCACTGCGCGCACTGGCTAGTGCTAGTAGCATTCACCGTGAACTTGAGAAGGTCAAATTTCCCAAGTTCTTTGATGCCTTGGACGGTGCAGCCGTCGAGGCATAGTTGGAGAACATGGTGATGTGCTTCGCACTTCGTGATTATACCTCCAACATGAAGGTCCGCATGGAGGTATTTCAACTAAAAGGGAGTGCTCTTATATGGTGGAAGACACTCCTACCATATCTGAACATGGTCATCGAGGATGTGTCATGGGAAATGTTCGAGGAACGGTTTCGAGAGAGGTACCTTTCAGAGGAATTCATTGAGCATTAACTCAATGAGTTCAACACCTTACGACAGGGAGGTCGTACGGTACCGAAATGCAAGGCCTATTTTATGGAGTTGCTCCGGTATGCTCCGCACCTTAACACAGAGAAACTTAAGGTCAACAAGTTCATGTTCGGCCTTAACGACAGCCTACGTGCAAAGGTTACATTTTTGATACCCCAAACCTTTCACGATGTCGTCCAGAAGGCCCTAATTACAGAGGAGGAGCTTATCAGTGGGGGTCAGACCAGGAATCTAGTGAGACCAGAAGGGTAGGTACCATCTAGAACACAACAGCACCAGACACCAACGAGACATACGCGAGGATATCGTGGCTTCCAAAGGGGATCCACATTCACTACACCCCAATGACCGACACCTCTACAATGGACATCTTATCGGGGACCACAGCATCAGCAGCAGTGTCGCCCACAACAACAATAGTTTAGGCCTATTTAGAAGAACAGACTAGGGTTCTAGGCCGATGGGCCATCATATTCTAGTTTAGGTACCAGGACTACTGGGCTAAAGAAGGAATGTTGGATCTATGGGGAGCCACACTACCAGCGTGACTGCCCTGTGGAGAGGACCAGAGCGTCTGGATCAGTCGGACCCGCTACCATGGAAGATATTGGCAAGGCCCATCGGATTCATGCAGCGGTGAATAACTGCCAGCCAGAGAACCATTCGACTGTGATCGAGATGACAGGTACTGTCGCTGACCAGACCCTTAGTATTTTGATAGATCCGGCGCTACCGAGAGTTTCATTTCTGATGCAGCACTAAAAAGGATTAAGGTAAAGGCAGTCGAACAGGACAAGTTTAGCTTCATAGAGATGGCTTAGGGAGCCAAACAGAAGGTTGGAGGAAAGGTTATGGGTTGTACCCTTAACCTGAGAGAGTTTGTCACAAGGGCCAACCTATACGTCACAATCCTAGGATCTTATGATGTCATGATTGGTATGGATTGGTTGGAGTCTCATGAGGTGATACTCAACTGTAAGATAAAATGGTTGAGCTTGGTCGATGACGAGGGCCAGAGACATGTGATTGTAGGATGGAACCAGGGAGTTTCCTTGAGGTTCATCTCTTCCTTGGAACTATGGAAGAGTATGCACAAGGGGTGCAAGATTTATGCAATCCTTGTGTTAAATGAGAAGAGAGTAGTGGAAGGTCTGGAACACCTTCCGATGGTGAGAGAGTTTGTAGATGTGTTTCCGAAGGATTTACCTGGGATGACGCCTGAGAGAGAATTGGAGTTTACCATAGACCTAAAATCGGGGACTGAACCGATAGCAAGAACGCCTTATCGGATGTCGACCCCGGAGTTACAAGAGTTAAAAATGCAACTGAAGGAGTTGTTGGACCTAGGACTGATACATCCTGGCGTGTCACCATGGGGTGCACCTGTTATGTTTGTACGAAAGAAGGATGGATCGTGGAGGCTTTGCATTGATTACTTTCAACTTAACAAGACCACGATCAAGAATCAATATCCCTTGCCGAGAATTGATGATCTGTTCGATCAAATGAAGGGTGCAACGATGTTCTCCAAGACCGATTTGCGATCTTGTGGATCAAGGAGGATGACGTCCCTAAGACTGCCTTTAATACGAGGTTTGGACATTACGAGTTTACTATTTTACCATTTGGACTGACAAACGCCCCAGGGGTATTTATGAGTTTGATGAATGGGGTGTTCTACGAGTACTTGGAGAAGTTCGGCCAAGTATTCATCGATGATATTTTGATTTACTCTTGGACGATGAAGGAGCATGATGAGCACTTGCACTTGGTACTACAGTGTCTTTGAGAGCACAAATTGTATAGGAAGTTGTCCAAATGCACTTTTTACCAATCAAAGATTCACTACTTAGAGCATGTCATCTCCGGCGAAGGCATCGCCGTGGATCTGGCAAATGTTGAGGCTATTATGGAATGGCCTGCGCCGACAAATGTCCCAGAAGTGCATAGCTTCATGGGTTTGGTAGGATACTATCGATGGTTCATAGAGGGGTTTTTGAAAATAGCAAACCCGACCACGAAATTGCAGAAGAAAAAAAAGAAGTTTATTTGGACCGAGAAATGTGCGGAAGAATTTTGGAGGCTTAAGGAATTGTTGACAACAAAACTGATACTAAAGGTCCCTGACATGGACGCGGACTTCTTGGTATGCACAGATGCATCCAAAAAAGGCTTAGGCGGAGTCTTGATGCAAGATGAATGAGTGATTGCTTACATTTCAAGGAAACTAAAAAGGCATGAGGAGAATTACGCGACGCATGATTTGGAGTTATTAGCCATCGTATATGCCTTGAAGGTTTGGAGACACTACCTTGTTGGATGAAAATTTAAACTAAAGACTGACCATTGTGGACTACAACACATCTTTACGCAAAGTGACCTAAACATGCAACAACGACGTTGGTTGGAATGGCTTAGCGAGTACAACTTCGAGATTACTTACATAAAAGGAACAATGAACCGAGTGGCAGACGCTTTGAGCAAAGACCACGCATCTTTTCGGTGTTACCTCTTCAGATGAATCTACATGAAAATATTCTAACTTTACAGCGTGACAATGACTGGTACAAAAAGGTCGAGGGTTTTATTGGACAAAACACAATGATGGTACCACGATTTGAGGGATTTTCATTTGATAGCGATGGATTATTGAGGTTTAAAAATCGGATCTACGTACCACCGAATGACGAGTTGAAGATGTTTATCCTGAGCGAGACTCATAGAGAAGTTTACATGGCTCACCCGGGAGTCATGAAGATGAGGGCAAACCTTAAACCCTTATTCTTCTAGAAGGGAATGAAGGCAGACATAGTCAACTATGTGGCAAGATCTCTAGAATGTCAGCAGGTAAAGGCTAAACATAGACACCCAACGGGATTACTACAACCACATGCCATTCCAGAATCGAAATGGGAGGTTATTTCAATGGATTTTATCGTTGGATTGCCACTGACGGGAAGGAGGCATGACTCAATTTTGGTAGTAGTAGACACTCTGATGAAGAGTTCTCATTTTAGTCCGGTGTGTACGACGTATCAGGCACCTGACATAGCTAGAGTTTTCAACAGTTAGATTGTGACGTTGCATGGCGTGCCTAAGAGGATTATATTCAATCGAGGATCGGTGTTTACTAGACGATTTTGGACGAGTTTCCAAGAGGCCTTGGGAACCCAACTTAACTTTAGTAATACATATCACTCAGAGACTGACAGGCAGACTGAACGAATGAACCAAACCCTAGAAGACATGTTGTGCATGTATGTGATGGACCAACAAAAGAATTGGGAAGAATTCTTGCCACTAGTAGAGTTCGCTTACAACAACAGTTACCAGAGCACCATTAAGATGGCACCTTTCAAGTTTCTTTACGGACGACCATGTCGAACACCCTTGAGTTGGGATCGGCTTGAGGATAGGGTCCTGGTGGGACCAGAGGTGATCCAAGAAATGGAAGAGAAAATGGAAACCATAAAACAAAGGATTAAAGAAGCGCAAGATTGACAGAAGAGTTATGTCAATGCACACCGTGTCGACCATAGTTACGAGGTCGCCAATCGAGTCTTATTGTGGGTTAAACTGCATAAGAGTTTGATCAAGTTTGGGAAGGGAGATAAACTCTCTCCTAGGTTCATGGAACCCTTCGAGATTGTGGAGAGAAAGGGTTCTGTGGCCTATTGACTAGCCTTGCCTGATTCTTTGAGGTGTATGCATGATGTTTTTCATGTATCTGTTTTGAGACATTATATTAGTGATCCTACACATGTATTTGACATGAGTTCCTTGCAGGTATCGGATGAGGGGGCACTCACGACTGAGCCGGTCTGCATCTTGTAACATCGCATTCGACAGCTACGACGTCGAACAATAGATCAGGTCAAGTTAAAGTGGCACAATTATAGTCTACACTCGACGACCTGGGAGGATGCATATGATATGCGCCAGCAGTTTCCATTTTTGTTTGATAGTTAGACATATGCTACTGTTATACACTTTATTTTCGACATTTATACTGTGAAACTTTGGGGCAAAGTTTAGACCAAGAGGGGGTGTATGTAAAATCTCGCTCTCGCGCACTGAGTGAACTTCTTCTTTGAGGACACTTGCTTGCAAGTGATCCGGATTATTATGCCATTAAAACATTTGACTTTGATTATCATGTGTTATGGGTAGATGACATGTTGTTTTACTACATTGACATAGACAGGTGCTATGGACTTGGTTTTACTGAGCATGCAGGATTTTGGACCTTGAGGATGCAAAGGCATCGATAGAACCCCTTGGACTCCGGATTGAGTCAGGGAGTGTGCTATTGGGGTTTGATTGTTTTACTCTGATATTAGTACATATAATTATATGATATGATGTGAATATGTTCTGACATGATTTGTTGATGATGCAAGATGACGATAGCTTTCCGACCAGACTCACATATGGAGTAAAGGGGTCACACACGACTAACATAGAGGTTGAGGGAGAGGTGTGGACAACATCCCTACCATAGCCTATTAGCACTCCCGCCATGGCTCGAACTGTAGGTTAACGATTACCTGGTTCGAGAGGACCCACGATGCCATGAGGGCAGACTGCGATAGTCGCTCATGATGATTGTAAGGGGTACACAATAAGGCGGGGGCCTTATTCCTTAGAAGCCCTTAGTCTCCCACAAGTTCACCTGGTGGAGTGTTGACTCCAAGGGTTATTGATGTCTACCAAAAATTCAAGAGGCGAGTGGCACCCTTGGAGCACGTAGTGCATCCTAAAGGGCACATCACGCAAGGGAACATATGAGGTGAGTGGCACCCTTGAAGCACCTAGTGCGTCTTGAAGGGCAGGTCGCATTGATGATGATAGAGGTATGAACCTAGATGGACCTAAGACAATTAACACGTTAATTTTTTTTTAAACAACTTACCTAATTAAATGTCGCCCAGTTCAGAATCTAAGTTATAAGTCTAAAATTTCGCTAGGAGTAAAATTTTGTCTACCTTTAAAAAAAAAAAAAAAATTTATATATATAAAAAAATAATAATAATAAAATTAAAACCACTTATGTAATAATTTTGGTCTTCATAAATTTTTTTGTAACATGAAGAGAGTAAGAAATTAAATAAAAACCTGTGGCTATAAAATGTAAGGAGTCAATTAATTTATTTTAACTTTTGATGATTAAAAGAAAGGGTACTAAATTAATAATAAAAGTAAAAAGAGGTTAATTTGCACAACTGTCGTTTCTAGCTCAAATAAAAAGGGGAAGGAGGGAAATATAAAAAGAAGGAAAATAGGGAAAGGAGGTAACCTAAAGAGGGAAAGAGGGGAACTCAAGGTAAAAACCGGGAAGCCAACTTAGTAAAGAATCTGCATTTAAGAACCTTCTAGTTTTAAACTGATTTAACAATTTCAATTTAGGGAAAGGATTTAAAACCTGTAAGGGAATCTAGGGGACACCTAGGAGTGATTTTAGAAGTAAATCTAGGTGGGTGAGAGAAATGAGACAATTAATTAATTAAATAAAATAATTAATGGAGGAATGTGGGGGATGGGTGACACTTGTATGAACCAAAATTTTTAGGAAATTTTTATTAAAACTTTAATTAAATGAGATTTAAGGAAGGAAAGTAAGTTCAAAACACTGTAAAAGAGAGGGAGGAGAAGGAAGAGGGGATCGGTTGTTAGCGTAACATTACACTGTAGGAATAGTGACTTGACTGATTTACTTGTGGGAGTTGGGATTTCCCAGCTCGAAGAGGAGTGGTACCTCGGCCTTGCGAGGCGAGCTGGGAGCTAGACGTACCCTCTGGATAGTGTGTGGCCCCTTGGTGGATCGGGGGGCTAAGGGGAAAGCATAGTACCCATAGCATTGGCTGGGAGGTACCGGTGAGGTCTCGATGGTTGGCGAGCGGGAGAGAACGGAGCGCGAGACGTCATTCGAAGCAAGCGATAAGGCAATGGTATGCTCTTTTATTTTGTAGAATAGAATGCATTAGGCCTTATGCTTGGATTTGAATATTGATTGTAAATGAATTTGGCATGTTTATACCTAGTGTTATCTCGATTTACTTTGCCTTTTTATCTTGCTGGACATTTACTCTGCGTTTATATGATGAATGTGTTTTCATTTCTGCTCGGTGATTTCTTATATTGAATGTGTCTCACTATTGTGCATGTTGTTCTAAGTGTGTAATTCTTTTGGCCCGCGATTAAATTTTCCCTCTGTTGTTGAAGTAATTCGGGGGCGAATTAACCTGGTGATTTTACCCTTGTTTGCATAGAGTGCAATTTCATTAAACTCAGCTATAGGAAGGTGTTTTTCCCTCTGCTTATGATTTACTTCAGTAGATTACTGTGTATTGTTATTTCAGCGTGGTTTCTCTCTGCAATTTTCTCACTGTTGATTCTCTTGTTTAAAATTTATTTTAGAGTGATTATAATCTTGCTGGTAACTCAACTTGTAGCCTTGATTGTAAGTCAGTGAATCCTCTCAATTTTTATCACTGACAGCATTTGTAGTGTGAGCGAATTTACCCAGTTTGTGAGCCATTATTGACGAGCGATTGCTGAGATTGGACCCCTTTTTCTGTAGATTTGTGAAGAATACATTCTCCGTCAAATGAATGGTTACACAACTTTTTGGACATTTGTTCTTGTTTTTCTAGCCAGCGATTTCTTTTTTCTAGGTAGCCTGCATTTGACAACCGATGTTAATTGACATCCTGGATTTAGTACCTGGGTTTTTTTTTACACTGTGACAACGAATATGCTCTATGTGGGATAGAAGATCTTGATTACTTGCATTGTCTTTGGATAGCGATTTCCTTTTTATTTCACAATGATTTTATATCCTGGAGAGACAGAGACATGCTTACGACGTTTCCAGTAATGGTGAATCTATCCTTAAAGGGAGACAGGAATTTAATAAATTAATGAGCGACAGTAGATTTGTATCCAGTAAAACATTAGGTTCTTGTTTTTGTACACCACTGCTTACTGTACAACTGTTCAATTTTAAGGAAAACAACCCTTGTGTTGTGTAGAAGACAACGCGATTTTGATTCTAGACCACCGTTATATCAATGCACGACTTAGAGTTGAGAACAACGAACCATTTTATTGGTGAGACAACCCCCCCCCATTTTTTTATCCATAACAGCGAATTATCTCTATGTTGACAACATCTTATAGAGGTGTTAGCGATCGGCATTGAATGATGGTGAATTTCTAGTCTGAGCGTGAATGCGTTGTCTGGCTGCCGCTTGTAGAACCTGTACCGCATTTCTTTTTACCGATGTCTGCCATTATACTATCTGAGTTATAGTGATAGGTCTACATCCAATTTTACAGTAACCGCAAATTTAACACATGAAGAGAGAGGTGGTCGTGAGTTAAATGTGATTACAGTGTGTCAGCGAAATTTATTAATTTTATTTATTGAACTGACAATAACCCCTTGAAACTTGACAGAAATTACTATTCCGAGACAGTCTAGATCGGCCTGACTTTAGTGGCAAGTTGTATGGCAGAATTATGGACGCCCTTTTTATGATGGTCGTTCCTATGGCACCTCAAAGTTAGCCTGGTATAACTGACATTAAATTTGAACAACCTTTAACTTACTTCGTTAATGCCCTTTTACTTGTCCCATGGATGCAACTGATATCTATTGGTCGTCTTTATATGATAGTATTATTAGAATTATATGCAAGCCACTTGATAGGTAGTTGATTAACAAGCAAGATAAATCCTTATCCAAACTATTGTTATTGAATTATGTACAGGTTTAGCTTAGAACTAAGACCTGGTATTAATAGAGCCTGCATTTTGCAACTAATTCCTTTAAGGTTATTTGCCAGAGTAAACATGGGTGGTTAAGTAATTAAATATGATGATGACATTTGTATATAGTATAGTCAATTGTTGGGATTAATATGTGTTTTATATAATTAATATTATATAGAGGAGATGCTCTTAGAACTCTTGTGCTTATGTGTGCACTATCCGCTACTCAATATTAGTCTAATTATAACTAATAGTATATACATTTGTTTATAATTTTGGTAAAAGTATCTAATAACAAATAAATCATTAATAATGATTAGAATAGAATTGATGTGATCAAACTCCTTAACTATGCATATCACCATATGGCATGGTCCAAATAAATAAGTAAATGATAATACGTAACCATTTCATCCACTTGATAACAGATTGATTTGGAAAAACAAATGAATTTATTTAAGATTAGGCAAAATCCATTATCTATTCATATTAGTAATTATAAGAATATGGGTTGTATGTAATTTGGAAACAAAAATAATCAAATGTAAATAATAATAAGGTGAGGTGGAATGTGTAGAAAGATAAGATGTGATACCATTTAAAATGTAATGTCTTTTAAGCTAGTACAATTTCTTAATCTACTAACCTGCCTTGTCATC
>JASDQU010105544.1:99290-118227 GCA_032191745.1 Picea mariana | reverse complement strand
TAACTAAGCCGACATTCCTTGATTTGAATCAATAATGCCAAATATTATCTTAATAACTAAAATAATTATTTTTATAATTAGAAAACTAAAATTATGCACAATTAATTATTGTATATGATTATAATATATATGGCGAGAAATCATTCATCCCAACATAAAAGCACATAACTAGCACAGTTGCTAAGTCGCGGCTGATGAACACCAAAAAGTGGCTTACGGCTAAATGTAAAATAGTAAACATATAAATAGATGTCAATGTGCCCATTATCAATAGGTGTACGCCTTTCGACGTAATAAGTATGTGGTAGATTTTCCATTTTATTCTTAAATCGCAAGTTCATGATCAAGAGAAAATTAGCAACAGGTTATCTTGGAATGTGAAAGAAGCGTGGACGAAAAGAAATAGATTCTCCATTTGTCTTAAACCACAAGTTCATGATCAAAAGGGAATTGAATGAGAGAAAAGTGGGAGGAAATATTGTCTTCAACCGAATGTTCATGATCAAGAGGGAATTAGCCAGATGTTATGTTTAGCAAGAGAGAAGTATGGAGGAAAAGAAAAATGGGAAAGAACCTTTTATATTTTATATTGATACAAGAGATTTCCAAAGCAACAGAGCATGCAAAACATTAACATTCCAGACTATGTGATGCTCCTCTCATATGGATTTTATAAAGATGCTTTTTTAGTGACAACTTGAGCTTAGCCCAAACACCATGCCTCAAAGCTCACAATTGAATACAACCAACCGATTTGATATTTCGGGAATCACAATTGAAAATAACCAACCGATTTGATATTTCGGGAATTTGATATTTTCTAATTTATACTGTTTTCACATGCTTTACACCGGAATCTAATTCAACAAAACAAAAAGTTGAATCTCAGGAATCTAATACAATTGTAAAAGAACAAGTTGAATCGTGTAAAGGGTGTGAAAACAGTAGAAAATAGAAAATATAGAAATCATGCGAATCATGACAAAGACATTGTCTCGGAGTGTAGGACCGCGTAGGTGCTTGATAATGGTTGTTGAATCAGAAAGTTCAACAATAGCTGGAAATTTTGAAATACCCATCAACGAGAATCGATAAATTTGCCCCAGTCACTCAACCGTCTCATGTTTCCCACATTTTCTCCTTTTCTTCCTGTCGCTATTTGTTTCGACTCAGAAACATGGAATCTGAAACTAATGTTGAAGTGAAGATGGATGAGAATGGTAGGGTTATTCAAATAAAGGGAAGTCTGTATCTACAGCAAGAAGTACTGAAGGTGTGTTGTGTATCATATCTTTAATGTGTCCAAACTGATAAAATGGGAGACTAGAGTGATATGCACAAATATTCAATTATAGTAAATATCAATACATTAGATTTTATTATATAGAGTGCTCATATTATTATTAGTTCTAACTTATTCCAAAGATAATTGAAGATGTTGAGAGAATATCTCAACCACACACCAAACTAGGATATCACAAATATAACTCTCTAACAACTTCTTAAGATTAAGATCACACAACTCAGATAGAGATTAGCTATACTTCTCAAAACATTAGCAAGTATATTAGATAAGTAGGAATTATATATTCCAACACTCTCCCTTAATGACTACTTATCTAAATATCTATGTGGTCATATTTTCATGTGCTTCCTCTTGTGCTTCCTCTAGGAATCATTTTCAGTTACGTGGCTCATTCAACCATTCTTCTTCGTACCCCCCTTCATTACATCATCATCAACCTTGGTTTTTTTCAGCTTACCCATAACCATGTTGTGGGTTTTCTGGAATTACCCTCAACCATGCACCAAGTTTTCTAGCATTACCTGTAACCATGCTCTTTCAAGTGGTTTTGACCACAACCCATCTTTTACATAGCAGTTTTTAGATCACCACGATCTTTTCACATTAAGAGAGTATACAATAGCTAGATAGATAACTTATGCATAGATAGATACTTAACTATTCTCTACTACCACTACATAAACTTACTTTCAATTACATGTGTAACTCATATTATACTATACACACCTTCAACTCAAAAAATAATAAAAACAATACTTATCATTACATAAACTTACTTTCCATTACATGTATAACTCATATTATACTATGCACACCTTCAAACCAAATAATAATAAAAGCAATACTTGTTAAATCACAAGTCAATCTGACTTTTCTCACTTTGTAAAACCTAAAACGTGAAGCAAGATTGCACTCAGTGTTCGTTTGACTCTCTTTTCATAGAGTTTGTAATAAAAGCGATGCGTTCTACTTTCCTTAATAAAATAATGTAATGTAAAAGGTATTTTTAATAATGTGAAAGAACACTTTATACAAATTATGTGTAATTCGAATTAAATGAGGCCTTATGCATGTTCGTTCCAGCGTTAAATTGAGAATCGTTGGTCCATTATATATACATTTGGGCAAGTGGTGTCCAAAAACTCAAGTTCATTATATATACATTTGGGAAAGTGGTATTTAAAAACTGAAGTTCAGATTTTTAGTTAGTATCAATTATTGAGATAAATTTTAGGATTAATTTGTTTGGAAGTGGGTTAATCTGTTTGCTAGTTTGTTTGTGATTTGCTAGATTAGTTTGTAGTTGAAAAGCCGACTCGAGCTATACCAATATGATTAGAATTTTTGTCCCCATCAAACTGGTGATTTTTAAATATTTAATATAAATTTATATTTATATCAGAGTTAAATTAATGTTATAATAAGTTGTATGAAATATGAACATGTCCTATTTACTCTAAAATCTAAAACAAATATCACCTAAATTGCTCTCCCTTGTGCTGTAATAGCCTATGGGCGTTCATCGGCCACAAATTATGTAGCCTATCGGCCTTCCTCAGCCACATAATTTGTGGCTGTGCTAGTAATAAACGAATCTGTATGCTGGTAATGCTCTCGTGTGGATTTTTTTATATTCCCAAACCGTGCTCTCTTCCTTTTCGAAAGTAGAAGAATATTAATCTCGGATTTCTTGGGTACCATTAACGGTGATATCATTTGCTTTGCCCCACAGTGAATGGCCCACGACTATCAAAATGGCTCCCACCACAGTACACAGGGTTTTAGGATCAGAATTATTGGCATCTTGAACAAACTTGTGTTTGGAATTTTGGAAATCTGACGACGCGTACTATATTCTCAAAGCTGGTAACGTACAATGCCTTGTCCAATGATTATCTGAATGGCCCAGAAAACCATCTGAAATTTATCTGATTGCGTGTATTTTTACTTACCTTTCCACTCGATAATACACATTTAGAACGACAAGCTCAAAAATTGCAGTGAGAATCGTTCCCACTGTGCTTAGGATGGCCACGATTGCAGACCCACTTTAGCTTATACAACAAGCTGTGAAGAACCTCTCCAGTTTCGCAGGAACATTCAAAATGTTTATCCATCTTTAGCAATCAAATTTGGCGCTTGCTCCGATTAATATGCTGCTGGTACTAAATTTGTAAAGCCGTCAAGCTTTCTTTTTTTCCAATAAGAGTATTTTAAATGTTGGTGTTACTAAATCTGTAAAGTCGTGGAAGCTTTCCTTTCCAATAAAGAGTATTTTGTTCAGAGTTCAGATGCTTACCCCGTACACAATGCTCAAAAGCTTGATAGCCTGTAGCCCAGATATTGGGTTTGTTACCCGCGCTGATTACAAAAATTAGAATACGTTGTACTGTTCTACTATCACACGAGTGCTGTTAATGACAAGAGTATTGTTAATGATAAGATAACCTGATACATGTTTAAAAATCAGTATTCTAAAAGTTAAAGGTTTTATCTTTTAGATGTTTTACAGTAACTTTTTTCTTTTTGTCAAAATTTGGTGATGAATGGTTAGATCTGTAGATTTGAGCAGTTAAGTTTGTATAATTCAAGTGTCTCACAGATTTTCGGTCACTCTAAATCCATTTATACATTCAAAAATGTAATTTAAAAAAAAAAAAAAATAGTGATTTGACCCATATAACTTTACTCTAATCCATTTGACCCATCAATAATTAGGTGAAGTAGATAGCTCATTAGATTTAGAACGTTACCTTAGTTGTCAATTCCATAGAGGGTCAGATTCAAAGCAACAAATTGTGATAACGTGGCTTTTGGATAGCACCGACAATCCTAGAGCATTTGTTGACCATGTTTTCTAACATGTCATGGAAACTAATAATGTTTGAGCATTAATTAAAAAAACGTTTAGAGAAAGTAATCAATGGATAGTGTAATGTAATCAATTGATCTTCACAGAGAAGGTATAACAGTGACAAAAGTGTGAGACAAGGTTCTAGTATAATGGTTTTATTGACTAATAAAAGGCTTAACTTAATCTTGTGAATGCTTTTTCTTTATGCCTCAATCTTTCAACAATATTGGTGCGAAGGTATAACAATGACAAAAGTGCGAGACAAGGTTCTAGTATAATGGTTTTGTTACCTAATAAAATGTTTAACTTAATCTTGTGATTGTGAAGTGTTTTTTCTTCATCTCTCGATCTTTCAACAATATTGGCATTTTCTTTTTGGATTATAAGTATATATAATATAATTATGAGAGTAATTTTACAAAAATTTGTGGATTATAATTACAAAGCTTAAAATTAAAAAAAAAAAGTTTTATTAATATAAATCTATAATAAATGGGTTTAATTTATTTTTATAAATCTATAATAAATGGGTTCAAAATTTTTGAGGTTAAAAATAACTGCAAGATATCGTATTATGAATTTATAAGCTTATGCAGTGACGTTTTATTCATAGGTTAAGAATAACTGCAAGATATCATATTATGAATTTATAAGTTTATGTAGTGACGTTTTATTCATAGTTGTGGAAGTCAAGGTAAGATTATTTTGTTCATAGTTGTGGAAATCAAGGTAAGAGCATTTTGTTTCTCCAATTAAGTGTAGCTGGAAGAGATAACCAATCTTGCATGAGAGCTCATTTGGTGGCTTTTTATGAAAAAAATTCATTGCTTTTTGTTGTATTCAAAAAAAAATATAAGACATTATTGTTTCTTGATTTTCCAATATATAAAAATAAAATAGTGTATTGATATTTCAAGTTTGAGTTCTTTACCACCTCCACACTTTCTTTCATATGTGGCATCCATGTTAATTCAATGTATTATTTTCATAAATGGTATGTCAACATAGTTGATGCCTACAATACATTTAACAAAAAATAAATTTACAATCCTTTTGGATTAAAGATCATAATCATAAAAAAAAACCATTTTAAAAAGCACCTTCTTACCATCTAGTAAGGAAGAAAAGTGAAACAACTTAAATTAACACCAAAACTACTTATCTCTACTTCTTAAAAATATTTTATAGTAATTGTATGTAGTTCAAAGCTAAAAGTTAAAATAGTTATAGAACACTTGAAACATGTAATAATGTATTACTTATACATAATATAAAAGAAATATAAATAGTTATAGAACACTTGAAACATATAATAATGTATTACTTATGCATAATATAAAAAAAATATAGAAATGATAATGGTTACTCCATGTTTCTAAAATTTTAAGTAGAATTGAACAAAAATCTATATGTTACTAACTATTACTAAGGTCATTTGTAAATTGAAATCTTCTAAATCATTTAAAAATAGTTTGATAAATAAAAATTGTGGTATATTAGTCCTATCCATTACACTCCAAAGTTACCAACTATTAATAATGTCACTTGTAAATTGAAATCTTCAAAACCCTTTTAAAATTGATTGATAAATTAAAATTGTTACATATTAGTCTTAACCATTACAATAAAAAATATAAATAAATTTGAATAGACAAATTCTTCTAATTTTTAAGTAAGAAATTGTCAAAACTATTTAATATGACGTAATTTATTTTGCAAGTAAGATTTAATATTACATTGGCTCCAATGAGAGTTTCAAAATCTAAGTTTTCCATCTAAATATTCGAAAGACTTCATACATGCAAAAATATTATGGAATTTGTTTAATCCCACTAAAATACTACAAATTGTTGTAAGGGACAAGCTAGGGAACCTTATTGCATTGGTTTATTTGATAGAAGGTACATTAGGTAAGTAGATCGAATGAGGAAAAGAAAAAGAGTATACAATAGCTAGATACATAACTTGTGCATACAATAGAGTATACATGATTACCACGATCTTTTCACATTAAAAGAGTATACAATAGCTAAATACATAACTTATGCATAGGTAGATACTTAACTATTCTCTACTACCACTACATAAACTTATTTTCAATTATATGTGTAACTCATATTATACTATACACACTTTTAAATTAAAAAATAATAAAAACAATACTTACCATTCCATAAACTTACTTTCAATTACATGTGTAACTCATATTATACTATGTACACCTTCAAACCAAAGAATAATAAAAGCAATACTTGTTAAATCACAAGTCAATCTGACTTTTCTCACTTTGTAAAATCTAAAAAATGAAGCAAGAATGCAGTAGTATACGTTTGACGCTCTTTTCATAGAGTTTGTAATAAAAGCGATGCTTTCTACTTTCTTTAATAAAATAATGTAATGTAAAAGGTATTTTTAATAATGTGAAAGAACACGCCCGCAGGGTTGTAGATCGATTGACAAGTGCCGTGTAAATGGAAGGAACTATGTAAAAAGAGGTCTCAAGTTCGATTCTCACCCCGATTTACCCAGAGGGCTTACAAAAAAAAAAAAAAAAACACTTTATACAAATTATGTGTAATTCGAATTAAATGAGTCCTTATGCATGTTTGTTCCAGAATCGTTGGTCCATTATATATACATTTGGGCAAGTGGTATCCAAAAACTGAAGTTCATTATATATACATTTGGGAAAGTGGTATTCAAAAACTGAAGTTCAGATTTTTAGTTAGTGTCAATTATTGAGAAAAATTTATGATTAATCTGTTTCGAAGTGGGTTAATCTGTTTGATAGTTTGCTTATGATTTGCTAGACTAGTTTGTGGTTGAAAAACCTACCCAAGTTATACGAACATGACTGGATTTTTACTGCCCTTTAAACAAATAATTTTTAAATATTTAATATAAATTTATATTTATATTAAAATTAAATAAATGTTATAATAAAGTAATAAGGTTTGTATGAAATATGAACATGTCCTATTTACTCTAAAATCTAAAACAAACATCACCTAAATTGCTTTCCCTTGTGCTGTCATAGCCTATGGGCGTTCATCGGCCACAAATTATGTAGCCGATCGGCCTTCCTCAGCCACATAATTTGTGGCTGTGCTAGTAATAAACGAATCTGTATGCTGGTAATGCTCTCGTGTGGATTTTTTTATATTCCCAAACCGTGCTCTCTTCCTTTTCGAAAAGTAGAAGAATATTAATCTCGGATTTCTTGGGTATCTTTAACGGTGATATCATTTGCTTTGCCCCACAGTGAATGGCCCACGACTATCAAAATGGCTCCCACCACAGTACACACGGTTTTAGGATCAGAATTATTGGCATCTTGAATAAATTTGTGTTTGGAATTTTCGAAATCTGACGACGCGTACTATATTCTCAAAGCTGGTAACGTACAACGCCGTGTCCAATGATTATCTGAATGGCCGAGAAAACCATCTGTAATTTATCCGATTGCGTGTGTTTTTACTTACCTTTCCACTCGATAATACACATTAAGAAAGACGAGCTCAAAAATTGCAGTGACAATCGTGCCCACTGTGCCTAGGATCGCGACGAATGCAGACTCTCTTTGGCTTATATTATTCGCAGGAACATTCAAAATGTTTATCCATCTTTAGAAATCAAATTTGGCCTTTGCCGCAATTAATATGCTGCTGGTACTAAATCTGTAAAGCCGTGGAAGCTTTCTTTTTCCCTCTTAGAGTATTTTAAATGTCGGTGCTACTAAATCTGTAAAGTCGTGGAAGCTTCCTTATCCGATAAGAGTATTTTGTTGAGAATTCAGATGCTTACCCCGTACACAACGCTCAAAAGCTCGATAGCCTGTAGCCCAGATATTGGGTTTGTTACCGCGCAGATTACAGAATTTAGAATACGTTGTACTGTTCTACTATCACACGAGTGCTGTTAATGATAAGATAACCTGATACTTTTTCAAAACTCAGTATTTTAAACCTTCTATTTTTTTTTTAGGTTTTTTTTGGTAATTTTTCAGTTTGATTTTGTTCGAAATCAGGTGATGAATGGTTGGATTTGCAGATTTGAGTGGTTAAGTTTGTATAATCGGAGTGTTTCAATGGTTTTTAGTCAAGCTGAATCTATTTATGCATTCAGAAATGCAATTTAAACAACAAAAAATAACGATTTTGTCCAAATTTACATCACCAGATTCCGGCCAAAAAAACTCAAAAAATAACACTTTCAATAAACACAATTCAAAACATCATGTAACTGTACTCCACTCCATTTGACCCATTAAAAAATTAGGTGAAGTAGATAGCTCATTAGATCCAGAACGTTGACTTAGTTGTCAATTGCATAGAGGGTCAAATTTAAAGTACCAAATTGTGATAACGTGGCTTTTGGATAGCAACTACAATCCTAGAGCTTTTGTTGACCATGTTGACATGTCATGGAAACTAATAATGGTTGTGCATTAATTAAAAAAACGGTTAGAGAAAGTAGTCAATGGGTAATGTAATGTAATTAATTGATCTTCACAAAGAAGGTATGATAATGACAAAAGCGTGAGACAAGGTTCCATTATAATGGTTTTATTGCCTAATAAAATGCTTAACTTAATCTTGTGAATGTTTCTTCATGCCTCGATCTTTCAACATTATTTGTGCGAAGGTGTAACAATGTCGAAAGTGTGAGACAAGGTTCTAGTATAATCGTTTTTTGCCTAATAAAATGTTTAACTTAATTTTGTGAGTTTTTTTGCCTAATAAAATGTTGTGAAGTGTTTTTTCTTCATACCCTGTTTTTTCAACAAATTGGCAATTTTTTTTCAATTAAAAGTATAAATATATATAACAAAACTATGATAGTGATCTTAAAAAAAATTGTGTATTATAATTAATAATAATAATAATCTATTTTTAAGGTCACGGTAGCGATTTGACTGGTAAAGTCTACGAAGGTATACATAGCCTACCCCCCTTTGGATTTGAACTATGACCTCTTAAGAGGAAACACATGTTCTTAACCATTAGGCCCACTCGAACTGTATAAGCTTAGTTTCTTCCTCATGATTCAATCTTTCAACAATATTGACAATTATTTTTGGATCGAAAGTATATATATATATATATATATATAATTATTTTTGTATTGAAAGTATAAATATATATATATATGATAGTCATCTTACAAAAAATTGTAGATTATAATTACAAAGCTCAAAATTATAAAAGAAGTCTTATTAATATAAATCTATAATAAATGGGATAACAAATTTTGAGGTTATCATATTATGAATCCATAAGCTTATGCAGTCTTGTTCCTTTTAAATGTCGTTCATAGATGTGGAAGTCAAGGTAAGAGAATTTTGTTCATAGTTGTGGAAATCAAGGTAAGAGCATTTTGTTTCTCCAATTAAGTGTAGTAGGAAGATATCACCAATATTGCATGAGAGCCTCATTTGGTTTCTTTTTATGAAAAATATCCATTACCTCTTGTTGTATTCAAAAGAAAATATATAACATTATTGTTCATTGATCTTTCAATATATAAAAATAAATTACTGTATTGAGATTTCAAGTTTAAGTTCTGTACTACCTATACACTTTCTTTCATATGTGACATCCATGTTAGTTCAATGTATTATCCTCATAAATGACATGTCAACATGTTAATTGAATGTGTTATCACATAAAGTTGTCAGGGGTCACAGGACGAACAAGTCCTTTGTTGTACAAGAAACGTCTAAGCGTAGGACTCAAAGGAAGTCTATTTTGTGCTGAAAAACAAGCAACAGGTGGGTTCAGTTTTCAACGATGGAGATCCCAAGAGTAGTTTAGGTCGTTGGATCTTGTTCTTTTGGAATGGCAAATTTGCATTAGGTTTAACAACTAGGCAGAAGCCCTAGAGTTGCAGATCAAGTGTCGTGCATCCCTCCATATCAGACGGTCATAATTTACCTCGGGACTTTGGGACTTTTTCCTTTCGGGACTTCTTCTCTTGTTTTCCTGTAGAGTATTTTCTCCCGAAGTTACAGATCATTTCCACGTATCCTTTGAGATATAACAATGGTATTTTACTTCGAGACTTCGGGCTTCTTGAGGTTCAACCTCTCCACTCTTGAATTCCTCCGGAGTACTTTTCTCCAGGAGTTTACACATCTCTGCCACCTATCCTCCTCAGATCGATGGTTGTGATTTGTTTCCAACCTTCAACATTCATTTTAGGCCGCCATGTTACCCGGGCCCATACTACTTTGTGAGTTATGAAAACTCTATATGCAGACCCCCCCTTGACTCTGAAGTGCCGAAGACACTTGGCACCCATCAGTTCCGACGCGTGGTGTTCATCTGTTAGAGACACATGGCATCCATATAGCCTTGACACACAGAATTCATTTCAGGCATCTTTGGACATCTATTTAGACTATTTTTAAGTGACACATGTCACCCCTCCATCCACGACATGTCATCATAATGACGTCAGGCTGCCACATTAGTTGCAGGAGATCATCCTCATGTTTTTGTTCAAGCGCCAAGATTAGCACCATCTCCATGCACAGTTTTAATGGATCCTAGAATTGGTGGGAAGATAAACTTTAGCAGTGGCACTAAATTTAGCAGGTGAACCCAGATCACAACTAGATCAATGGGCACATTTCATTGTGGGGACGCAACATGCTCAAATGATAAAATTCTTGAGCGGTCTCGCAATTGAAACCATGGTATAGCAGAAGAGCTACGTGGCAGAAGGTGGTAAATTGCGGGCTAAAAAATGATGTGAATCCAAACCGCCTTTGATGACCCCACAATCACGTGCTTATATAAGGAAAAATCCAAGAACAACACGTGGCCAAACCTTAGGTGTTAATCCTCACCCGGATCCCGAGGAGAGATCAATTAAGAAAAGAGGGACTTGTGTGTGAAACCTTGACTCACTCCGTAAATGGAAGCATGGAGGGTCTGGTTGTGGAGACAGAATACTGTCACCTCAAAGTGCCTCGATGGATAGTTTCTTCTTGCAAGCCCATGCTAATCTGAGCTTGCATCTGGCAGAAGGATACACGTATAGTCTAAGAGAAGGATGCACAGACGAAAATATTTGAATGGGATGGCCAGATCACACTCCTATCAGTGGTGGATTGATATGAGTATAAATAGATCAGTTCAAGATTTTGTTATGGTCGTGGATGGTTGAGCAGAGATCCATATTTTGTAATGTTTTGATAACATAGCTATTCTCTGGTTTTGTATGAGACTTGAGACTTTTTCATTAATAGAAGTCAGCTTCTTTCATGATCTTGTTTAATTTGTGTTGAAACACTCGTCCATGGAGGATCCAGATGAGGGATGTAGTTGTATTGTAATGTAGGTTTGATTATAGTACTGTTGTGATCTATTTCAATATTTTCTTTGTTGTTTTGTTCCTTCTTATGATGAAATTCTTGCGCATGGAGGATCCAGACGAGTTTTTGTAGTAGCCTAGTAATGGAGGTTTGATTATTATGTTGTTGTGATATATTTCAGTGTTTGAAACTTGAGTTCAAGAGTTCTCTTGCGCCTGAGTTTTTCTTCACCAAGCTGCTTAAAAGTTGGATCCTCATGGTATACTTGTCCACCTTTCTCACTAAGTCTTCCTTTTGATCACCTTTAAAATTAAACCACTGACTGAAGTTAATGAGGAGCTCAATTCCTTATGCATTATTTATCCAGTTTTTGTGTTAAAACATTATTGTACCAAGCTTTTTCCATTTGATCTTCACTCATAAACCTAGCTCCACAAACATTTTGATGGTTACTGGCCTTATCCTCTGCGACTCTATTGAAGGCGACAAAAATTTAAAGATTTAAACATTAAATTATTTAAAAAACCAAAAATACATTATATTGATCATCAAATTCCAAGCTTGACCTACATTAATGAAATGATTTTACAAGAATGTGTCACTAAGATTTACAATGTGAAAATTAATGGCAATAACAAAATCATTTTAAAAACAACTTCTTACCAGATAGTGAAACAACTTAAATTAACACCAATGCTACTTACCCCTACCTCTTAAAAATATTTTATAGTAGTTGTATGTAGTCCAGAACTAAAAATTAAAATAGTTATAGAACACTTGAAACATGTAATAATGTATTACTTATGCATATTATAAAAGAAAAATATAAATAATAATGGTTACTCCATGTTTCTAAAATTTTAAGTAGAATTGGAGAGAAATCTAGATGTTACTAACTATTAATATGATCATGTGTAAATTGAAATCTTCAAAACCATTTAAAAATAGATTGATAAATAAAAATTGTAATATATTAGTCCTATCCATTACACTCCAAAGTTATTCATTGTTAATAATCTCATGTGTAAATTGAAATCTTCAAAACCCTTTTAAAATAGATTGATAAATTAAAATCGTTATATAAATTTGAATACACTGACTTTTTTAAAATTTAAAATAAAAAATTATCAAAACTATTTAATATAACCTAATTTCTTTTATAAATAAGATTTAATATTACATTCAAAAGTCTTTACCAGAGTGTGTGCTCCTCAAAGTTTCAAAATCTATGTTTTCCATCTAAATATTAGAAAGACTTCATACATGTAAAAATATGATGGAATTTGTTTAAGCCCACTAAAATAGTATAGCTTGTTGTTAGTCCCTAATGCTAAGGGACAAGCTATAAAACCTCAATTATTGCATCGGTTTGTTTGATGGAAGGTGGATTAGGTAAGTACACCGGACGAGGAAAAAAAAGATAACAAGTTGAAAATAAATGACATAAATCATTGGATATGGAGTCATATAAATGTCTTATTGATCAAATAAAATCAAACTACCTATCCAATAAAAAAAAGTTGTATAATGATATAGAGAAAAAATAAAATACTTTCCGATAAAAAAAGTTGTATAATGGCAGAAAGAAAAAATAGAATACGTGAAATGAAACACACTAACGATAAGAAATTACAACAAATTCTTTGCGATTCAGGAATCTAACATTAGTGACCACATATTGATTCTCAATATGGTATGGTAATCCATTAAAGTAAGAAGAAAACATAACAATGAAATATGATTTGATATAAATAGTTCTCAGGAATTTTCAATGTTAAGAAAAACAAAGACAACAGCCTTTTGGCTTACAATATAGCATACACAGTCATGCATTTCAAAACGTCTCTAGGGCCACTTGCTAAAAAAACCTCCTTGTTCCATTAAAAATATATATATTTTTAGAAGCATATGTGGACTTGCTTCAAAATTTTTGGAAAATATAAAAACAATTTTGATTTATCGCAAGGAATGTGAAATATGCTGTCAAATGCTTCCCAAAATATGGATATATGGAGTTGCATATCCATAGTTGACTAATCTTCATCAACTAATTACTAATTTTGTGCTTGAGAATTCGTCAAAATCTGCATTTGATATTTACATGTGGAATCCACGAAGTTCTCTGCCACTTAATCATTTAATTCCTCTAAATCTGAAACTGAAACTGTTAATGCTAATTTTCTGTTTGATTTGTTGACCTCTAAACGCTCAATTGGACAAAAGTGCGAGACAAGGTTATAGTATAATGGTTTTATTGCCTAATAAAATGTTTAACTTAATCTTGTGAAATGTTTCTTCTTCATGTTTAGATCTTTCAACAATATTGGCAATCTCTATTTGGATTACAAATATAAATATATATAATATAATTATAACAATGTTCTTACAAAAATTTATGGATTATAATTACAAAGTTTAAAATTAAAAAAAAAAAATTTATTAATACAAATCTATAATAAATGGGTTCAATTTTCTTTTTACAAATCTATAATAATGGGTTCAAAATGATTGAGGTTAAGCATAACCCAAAATATCATATTATGAATCCATAAGCTTATGCAGTGACACTTTATTCATAGTTGTGGAAGTGAAGATACGAGCATTTTGTTCATAGTTGTGGAACTCAAGGTAAGAGCATTTTGTTGGTAAGAGCATTTTGTTTGTAGTTGTGGAAATCAAGGTAAGAGCGTTTTGTTTGTCCACTTAAGTGTAGCTTGGGAGAAATCACCAATCTTACATGAAAGCTTATGTGGTTGCATTTTATGAAAAATATTCATTACCTCTTATTGTATTAAAAAAAATATATATAAGACATTATTCTTCATTGATTTTCCAATATATAAAAATAAAATAGTGTATTTAGATTTCAACTTTGAGTTATCTACCACCTCCATACTTTCTTTCATATGTGGCATCCATGTTAATTCAATGTATTTTGTCATAAATGGGTTTGTATATGCGACAGCATTGGCCGATGGAAAGTGTATGCTTTGTAGATACCAACAACTAGATTTTGCATAGTTGGAAACTGGAAGCTTAACCCAACAACATAGAGCCATTAATTCCTCGTCCTTCTTACTTTATTTATTATATGACACGTAGATTCTTATTTGGGTGCGTGTGTTGTATGCTCGACTTAGGTGCTTTGATGACCTGTAAAACCAAATTGAAGATTGCTTTAAAGGCCAATATATATTTTTTTTTAAACAAAAGATTTTAAGGACGAAACTATTTTTTAAAAGACATTTTTTAACTGCACAAAACCCCGAGGGCTACCAAGAGAACATCAAATTTTTGACAAACTCACAAAATGGAAACTTGTAAGTGTTTGACACTTCTATGTATCAAGCTTCGAGAAGATTTGTCATGGCATGTGCTCCAAAAATGGGTGCTACCAGAATATAATGCTTTTGGCCAAATGTCAAAATTTAAATGGTGCAAACTGAGTGCTAACACCTACCATTTAAACAAACTAGACAAAATGACAATGAAGCGACTGGTGTATATTCCTAACAACCATGTTCATGACCTGGAGCATTCGAGGCTGGACTGCCTTGATCCGATGGAGGTAAACAGATGGGAACTTGAAGAAGTGTCGCATTCTCAGCCAATATAAATGACTCCATCTATTGAGGGACTGGAAAAACATATAGAGCCATTATTGTTGAGATGTGATGGTTTGTGAGCTCCATAGGCAACGTAAGGTCTGTCAGTACTCGACGGACGATCAAAAGTTGTTGTAGAATAGTTAGTCCCTCCCCACTGCGTGAAGGACCCAATCCATGACTGTTCGCTAACTCCTCTCAGTTGGAATTCAGGGATGAAGTTCCCCCACTACTGCCCTATCTCCCATTGAAATTTTCCTTGACCGACATCCAACTGGAGGACTTCCTGTTGGCTACAGTCAACTGGTAATGACAACTATTCTTTTCTTTTCAACAAGTCATTCACGCTTAAGTTTATTTGTTGTTTATTTACTTACATTACGCCGATTGTCTTTGGTTTGCAAGATAACCTAGGGTCAATCCATCGGAGGAGTTTGCCTTCCTAGCAATGTCTAGACTCATTACAAATACAAGCTACCCACCCTCAAGCCCATGACTATTTTTACTCTCTTCAGGATATTTCTTAGGCAACAAAATCTCGTTACTATGCTCTCTTACTTGGCACTACTCTTTCAAACAACACAGGTAAATCTATTGTGCTTACCCCAAATTTTGCTTTAAATGGACTCTCTTTACATTAAGTGTTTAACCTTTTGTAGCTAAACTAAGTCTCTGTCTCTTGTTACATGGATAGAGACCTCACGACCAAGATCATGGTTGTTTTAACACTATCATCAAGCTCTTCATTCAAGCGTGGGTGAATTCTTTTAGATATTGTAGGTAAAATACATTGCTTACTACAAACTCTACCTTGAACGATCATTCTTCTTCAGCTAAGCGTTTTTGTTCCTGCTTCTAATCTATACCCTCACAACGTCCAAGAAATAACCCTTTGTTAGGCATTGGTAAATTTAACCCAAGAGATACAATCTTTCTACACTTAGGTTTTCGAACTGGAAAACAAGAGGTAAACTATGTGTCGCTACCGACTCAAGCATGAAGGTGGTTTCTTAAGATCTTTACTGTTAACCCACATCATTGTGACTGCCATTATGGTTGAAGCAGGTTCGTTACATTTTGCAAGGGTTTTACTCATACCTGTAGAGACTTGTTCAAAGGTCTTTTACCTAACCTACTCATTCTGTAACAATTTACTCCATATTTGATATCTTAGGGTTAATAGTAAGCACTACTTGTGTATTTTTGACCTCTTAAAAATTACATATATTTTATATTGGATGTTATATTATGACCATTTTTCTTATTTTATATTGGATGTTATATTATGACCATTTTTCTTGTTTTGTATATGAGTTATGAATACTACCTCTGTTTATAATATTTCTGTGATAGTTTTCTTTTATTTTCTTTCTGGATAATTCCATGTAATAGCTAAAGTTGATTATGTAGCTATACAATACTACGAATACAGAAGCTATTTATTCATTATGGTTACATATACAAGAGTTATGTTCCCTTTATTTCTAATCATCGATAATAATTAAAAATATTGATAATAATTAAAATTGTAGATTATAGTTGCAAATACCATGCATGTTATTTTTATTCTATTTATGCAACAAGAAATTTGACTTGTTTAAAAATGCTACACTAATTATTCCTTCATAACTTCTAGCATTTTCCTTTATTTCACCTTTATTATAGATAAGCTTTAAACAATAAATATTTTCCTTACTAGGGTTTCAATCCACATTCAAAGGTTATTTTTGTTAGTTTATTTTTCAACTATATACAAACAAAAATACAAAAATATTGAAGGATGAGTATTTAAGTTTTCTCTACAAATATTTTTTTTAACAGAAATGATTAACATTGTATTTATAAAAGAAAAATTGTCTAGTTGGAAATAAGTACATAACAAAAAAATCCAAGTTCACTTGCCTATAGTTGGTTATCCAAAAATAGTGCATTCCATAAATCCTTACATGAATAAATTCAGACAAATTGATGGCCTAATAATTGACAAAAGAAATAAATGATTATATTTTATTTCAGGATGTGACCATTGGTTGTGTTAGTGATGATGTTTTTCTCTTCTTCATGACTATCGTCCAAACTTCTTTGACATGTGGTGATGTTGTTGTTGATCCAACTATCCCCATATTTTCCTGATATGGACTTGTTTTCTTTGTTAATGTAAATGTCGCTTCATCTTTATAGGCCTCATATGCCCAACTTGAAAGAGGTGGGGAGCTAGGGAGAGCCTTGATTTCTATTCTTGTATCAAGAGTATATGAAGCATTAATGCTTTATATTCCCAAATCAAGAGAATCTCAAACCTTACTCTTTGATTGAGGGACTGGATTTGAATGATTCAGAGGTGTCTCCTGAGTATAAACGTGTTTGGAATGGGGAATCATATCTACATATGTGGAAGAATCATGGCTCAAAGAATCCGGGCCAGGAGAATATTTTCGACTATTTTTTATAATTAGTTGATGATATTCATTGGATCCATCCCACCAGTTTGATTTACGTTGTTTCTTCCCAACCTTCCTATTTCTCTTAGTGCATTGAGTGAATATGTGAGATGTTTCAAAAAAATTCCTAAAACTTAGGGAGATTCTTTCATAGTCCATCTTTTGGATCCAGGAGTAGTTTTTGCAGCCCAAAATAATTTATGCTGGAAACCCTTTACTAAAATCCATTTCCACACAAATTCTGGCATATGAGATGATGCTATGAATTTCAGTTTCTTTACTTGCAAAATGAAGCTTCCCTAATGTTGATCCAATATCTCTAAAGGAAGTTTCACCCACGAAATGCAAGGGCAGTGTGACATCCTCAAATATTAAAAAACAATTTATTTTAATTTTATTGTTTAAAAAACAAAAATTTATATTTATGAAAATTCAGATTTGAAATTGTGAAGGCATGTAATTATTATTTTTATGACTATTGGGAAAGAGTTTGACTTTCCCACTATCCTCTGTTGATGGACACATGTAAGAGACATATATTTTAATATCTTAAATGATGGAAAGCAAGTGGAACAACTAGGTTAAAAGTAGTTGGCCATGACTCCGTGAGTGGGAAACATGTTTGAGTTAAGTCAGAGTTGATTTTTACAAGCATCAGAAGTTGATTTATGTCACTAACAACCCCAAAAATCAGGGATTTGTGAAGCTGGGAATTTCCCAAGGAGGGAAATGGATGGAAAAGTCCTAGGTAATGGAAAATGAAATATATACAATATATGTGTAAGGAAGGATGTTGCCTAGTATGTTGTGGAAATGTCTATATGTTATTATGAGCATAAGTGGTGTTAGACAAATGGTTTTCTGAACTGTACAGAAAGAGAATGGCTAAGGGGTGAAGTTTTGTTTTCCCTTATACAGTCATGGTCAGGCTAGGGGGTGACCAAAACAAGTAATCTAAGCTATTCAATATCTACATTTGGGTGGAACATGGTTGTTCCATTTTTTTTCTATCATAAACATTACAAATATGTATCTTTATTAAACCTATTTTCGTTCATGTTAGTTATTAAATTTCTTATAATACACAACCTACTCTATATAGTTGTATGTTGTATTTTATTGTTTAATGGAGTTTATTGATTTGCATGTAGCTACATAAATTATATTTATTTGTATGATACATAACTGGACCTATATAAATGTATGTGTAATATATCATCTTTTCTATCACTAAAAAAAATCGTGCTTCAAAGGAAAGAGTTTATTCCTACGACAATTCGAGTAATTCCCTTCTCTCGGATACTTATTAAAAATTGAGAGGAAGACGTTTATCTAACACTATGAACTTGTATTAAAATAATGTCTTAACATATCTATTACAATTTTTATGTCTCTAGATCCTTATAACTTTTT
>JASDQU010105544.1:60682-89246 GCA_032191745.1 Picea mariana | reverse complement strand
TGGATGTGTTTCTTACTCCTGGTTATGGTTCCCATGTTGTAACACACCCACGATGGGGTATAATTTTCTTTTCTTTTCTTAACGGACAAATTCTCCATTCAAGGTTTCTAATTTGGAAATTTGGGGAACCAATCCGACCTCCCTATTAAGGATTTCTGATTCTGAATCCAAACGACTCTTTGAGACCCTGATGGTCTCTCTCTGTAATTAAATGCCTTCCCTTTGGACTTCCAGGTTCAGGTCTAATCGTACCCGCGACGTCCCTTTCGCACTTGGGGAATCATTGAGTTTTGGATCTAGCCCCTTTACTGATTACCTCCTCCTTGAGGTGACCTTGAGCGATAACCTCATGCAAACACACAATTGTGGGCGCAACCAAAGATGGTTTGAAACCAAATTACCTTTCGGCCTGCAATTCTCCTCGAGCTGCCATGTGTCCCTTATTCATAATCGTGGTTTGGATTGCAGCCCGCCCTCAAATTTTAAAATTTTGTGCATCTCTTATCCCTTCAATGGTAGGGACAGTCAATCTCATGACCTTAACGGTGCTTTTGAACTTGTCGAATCAGATGTATCCTTTTTGAATCTACAGATTAGAACTAACCTTCCTAAATCAACGATTGTGATTTATTTCATGATTCAAGTTTGAGGAGTTTAAACTCTTAAGCCCCGTGCTCCTTTGTATGTCAATATTCCAGAGTTGATGATCTGCGGACACCTGTCCTCCTAAATCAATGACCCTAATTCTACTTCGAGCGTTTGACCTTTCAACTAGATCAGCGGTACTGTAGCCCTCTTCTTGATCAACTGTCGAGATCTCCTTCAGGTCTCTGAACTTCTGGGATCTCAAATCTCAAACTTCAGCCTTTTTCCCAATGGATTTTATCAGAAGGCTATAATCCACTGACATGTTTCCTCCTCATATCAACAGTTGCGATCCCTTTGTGTCTCCGGACTTCATAATTGTCCACTTTCAACTTTTCTCTCTACTCAATGTGTGCAGATTTATGTCGTGTATCCACTTGATTTGATGATTTAGGATTACTTCGTATCTTTACATGGAGTCCATAGATTCACACCATGTCTCCTCTAGATCATAGGGTCCAGATTCACTTCGGGTGATCTGACACCTAAGATTTACTTTGGACGATCTGACGATTCAAATTCCTTTGGCTAATTGGACGATTGATATTTACATCAGATTTTCAGCTCTCCAGGCTTCGAAAATCTCATGTCTCAAACTTGCCTCTTCCTGAACTCATGGTATCTGACGGATCAAATTCACTTGGGTAGTCTGACGCTTGAGTGTTACTTTTGGTCTTTACCAAAATCCACAGATTCACGCCACCTGTCCTCTAAATCTGATGGTTYAGATCTACTTCGGACAATCCRACGGTCAATGTTTACTTCGAGTCTTTTCCCAGAATTCATAGATTCATGCCACCTATCCTCTGGATMTGATGTCTCATATCTACATCAAACGATCCGATAGTCAACATTTACTTCGTGTCTTTGCTCGAAATCCACAGATTCATGCCACAAGTCCTCTGGATCTKATGGTTTAGATCTACTTCGGACAATCCAACAGTGGACATTTACTTCGAGTCTTTACCTAAAATCAACAGATCCATGCCACCTGTCCTCTGGATCTAACGGTTAAGATCTATTTATGTCCTTCGACGCATCGTCTTTTCATCTCTTCAACACCTCGACTCTTCTTCTCTTTGACGCTTCGGTGTTTTGGGCTTCGGGAGTTTCGAATCTCAACTTGAAACTCTTGAAGTGATTTATCTGAAGTGTATGATCTGTTGTCACATGTCCCTCTAGATCTAAGGTCTCAAATCTCCTTCGGCTCTCCGGAACTAGGGGACCTCAAATCTGAAACTTTACTTTCACCCAAGGAAAACGGATCTCTACCACATTTCCCTTTCAATCCGACGGCTGAGACTTACTTTGGGACTCTCGATCTCCGCGCTTTGGGAAATTCAATTGTTATGCACCCATTTCTCCAGAGTGCTTTTACCCAAAATAGACGATCTCCTGACACATATCCCACTAGCGATCAATGACCAGGATTTACTTCGGTTGTTTGTTCTCCTCCTTGTCCACAAACCTCTGAGGAAGTTGATCTTATGCCACCTTTCCTCCTTGACGATGGACAATCCCAAATTACTTCAAGACTTAGACAATTCCACTCTCCTGTGTCCACAATGGTTAAGTCTCATGCACTTACTTCCAGATCCAATAGTTACCAGTCCTTCACACTCAGATCCAATGGATGCGATCTGTTCCACTCCTATGCGCTTCCCTTGTGCAATGGACATTGATCTAATGGCCCATGCTCCTCTCCACAACTGATCTGATAGTTGATGTCACTCCTCCTCCTGAGCTTTTGACTTCCTCTAGATTAGAGGATTTTATAGGTATTCAAAGGCCTCGGCCTTTGTTCCTCCTATGAGTCTGTCTCTTGGACCTCGTCTTCACTTTTGAAAATTGGTTATTGCTTTTGAGCTTGATCTTCTTGAAGATATTGATTTCCCACGCACTCCTTGTGTTTCAAGAATCTCGTCAAAATCAAATCGAAGGTCAATGACGATTGATGGTTCACAGTAATTGCTGGGCCTCAACATGCATTATCTTTATCAGAGACTTCGACCTCCACAATATGGAAAGTTCTCGCCCAACTTGGGTTAATCAGAATCATTGATCTTCCATCCTAACGAGATCAACGGTGTTGGTGAATTGCAGACTATGAACTAGTGTGTCGTCTAATTTCACCTTCGCATTCTGCAATGATTCCCCACCATTGATCTCCATTAATATATCGATGATTCAAAGTGATTAAGGGGTCCCACCTTTGCAATCTGAGAAGTGCTCTCTCAACTCTAGTCTAATCCTAGTCGTTGATCTTCCATCCCCAACAAGATCAATGACATGGGTTGATTGTGGTGATTTTACCTCCCTTGCGATGAACTTGCTCAGTTCACCAAACCCACGACATCCGAATGACTTCAAGGGTTCACTCCCACGCTCTTTCCCATATCAAATGGTCACAACATACCATGGCTTTTTCCAAACAGATTTCTCTTGTTGTCTTCCAAACAAGGGGATCTTCCCTTTCTATACTTCAACCTCACTACTCTTCTAGAGCTTTGTTATATTTGAAAGGCTTAATATCTTTGCGCTCTTTCTCTTGAACTTAACGCTTGGGAGAATCATTCCACACACCCCTTACGCTCAATCCTCAACTCTAGAACTTAAGTGGTTCTCGGTTTCCACTTGCCTTGTAGAGAGCCTATGCATACATCCACTATCTCTCCTAATATTTAACAGACTCCCTCCTCCAAGGGACTCATAACGACTAGGAGTGTAGACATGCATACATGAAACTATGCCCAAGGTCGACGAACTCATAGTTCGTGGATTTAGCTTAAACCACCACAGGGTGCAAGCATTTACGAATAAAAAACATGTCAAATCCATACTTGATTAAATACATAATTTAAAGAAAAATAAAGAGATATAGTATAACCATTAAACAAACACACACATTCCTGGTTCATTCACAGTATATCCCATTTCATTACATAATTACAGCTTAATTTCATAGGGTATGAGAATACTTATCTATTACAAGTTGCATCCAACCAACTGACTGTGGGTGTGCACCTTTCCACCCAACCGTAGGCTCAGAGGCATTCATTCTTAGCACTCTGGCCACCCCCATTCCAAGCCATGATATCACTATGGAATTTATGCCATCTCTCAAAGAAACTCTCTCTCTCATAATGACCCTGTGAGGTTTATCAGATGCTTCCTCAACATCAAGCTCATGTTCAGGTCCTTTAGGCTGTGGTCTCAACACTTCCTTTGGGTTCGCATATCTCCCTTACGATCCTCTGTTCTCATCCCCATGTTTTTCCTCTCTTGTTGTCTCTATATGTATCTTACCTTCTGATCCAGGTGGATATCGGTGGCCACCCACCTTTTCCAAATGGCTCAAAACAGTTTTCTGGCCATTTTTGCAATTTACTATTTTTAGCAGGTTTTAACTTCCGGGGCCATTTTGAGGGTCCAAATGAAGGTTTTTCGAGATTGAGGTTCTCAATTATAGCTGAAGGCGTAACTGAACACCCAAAATGAATCTCCTCGACAATACCTTTCCAACGAGCTATCACATGCCTAAAACGAAGATCGTATGCAAAAGTTACGACCCCAGGAAGTTGATGTACTCACTTACCCAAATGGGGCCCACATGACTTTTGGCGCTTCATCTCCTAGGGTTAGGTTTTTGGATGTCTAGGACTTTTGGCATTCCTGTATATTGTAAAAAGGGCCTTCAGAGCCTCATAGTAATCATCTTTTGGCGAATGCGAGTAGCCGTCACATCTCTTCTCAGAGATAAGCTGCCACCATTCTAGCGAGTCTTTCACTCTGTATTTGTACAGTCTCTATACATTTATTTCATTAATAGAAATCATGTATTACTGTATATCTTTGACTCTTGTTATATTTCCACTATATCTCTGTTATATTGTTGTCTCTCTTGCAATATCTCTGAATATTTCTGTGTTATATCTCCGCTCTCATTTCGTGACGAAAATAATCCGGATCAGTGGTATCAGAGCAAGATGCTCTTGATCATTTTTTCAATGCATGTCCCCGACGAGGTCAGAGTATAGCAAGTTGGGTCTCGAGCTTTTCTCTCTTGAGGACAATCTCTCACGCACACCCAAGAAACCCTCAATGGTGGAAGAAAAGAAAATCGACGGAGCAGACGATCCTATCAATCAGTTGCTTGAGCAAGCTCTCATGCGACAGAGGGACGAAATGATGGAGAATTTTTTCCACATCCTTAAACGCATGCCGATAGCATCAGGCACATCTTCATCAAGTGACCACTTTGGAGGCACCTCTCCTTTCAAGGTACATGTTAATTTTGATATTCCCGTATTTGAAGGTCAAATAGATGCAGATGCCCTAGATAAATGGTTAAATATTCTAGAAGGTTATTTATCTGTTCATAATTTTTCAGACAAGGAAAATATCACCTTCACACTCCTTAAGGCTCTCCCCCATGTCAAACATTGGTGGGAAACTTACTGGGAGTAGAGTTCCACAGAGGATTCTGGAATATATGGGGCCAAGCCCACTTGGGATTTTTTTGTGGATGCGGTAGAGGAATAGTACTACCCTGTTGGCAACTATGAGGACCAATACATGAGATGGACCAAACTGCGGAAAGATAAGGGCCAATCAGTTACGGAGTTCACCAATAGCTTCCATACCTTGCGCACCAAGCTGGGTATCAAAGACTCTGAACAACATTTGGTTTTGAAATATCGTGGGGCTCTACACAGATACATCCAAACTGAAATGGATTTTCTGGACATCTCATCACTCGGTGATGCTTATCGATATGCTGTTAAAATTGAGCAGAAATTTAAGCACCAGAAAAAACGGGAATTCGGGTCTGCAAATCTGCAACAACCAAAGTATGACAAAGACGACCCGAACAAACAGTCTCCCGAAAACTAGTCCAAGACACAAAAAAAGAAGGGTCATGGGAAGACAAAGAAGGACATCGAAAAATGGTGTGAGTTCCACAAAATCCCTTGGCACAACAATGATGAATGTCGCTCAAAATAGTCATTGGTGGCTGAGATCAAAGACAAGGAGCCAAACCTTGATTCAGAATCTGATTCTGAAAATAATTGTAAAAGACATATCATCGACGTAGACCCCATTGCTATTGTCACGACCGCAGCAATTCAACCAGAAGAAACAACAGATCCTAAAGAAGGGGAGTGCCTTTTTCATTCACAAATGTGGGTGAAGGGGACCCCGCTACATTTTACTGTTGATAGCGAAAGCTAGAAGAACCTCATCTCAACAGAGGTCGTCAAATAGTTGGGATTGTCGACAACACCACACCCGCAGCCATACAACATTGGGTGGCTTCACCAAGGACGAGATCTCCATGTCAGCCAACAATGTCGATTATCATACGGCATACAACCCTTCAAGGATGATGTATTATGTGATTTTTCCCCACTGGATGTCTGTGATGTTCTCTCGGGCCAGCCATATATGTGGAAATTCCATGCTATCTATGAGTCTTGACCCTGTAGTGTCATTATTACTCTGGGGGGTCATCTCTATAGGATACGAGAGGTATCTCCAACTACTGCCCCACCTAAACAGTGCTGCAAGGTAGTATCTCATACTACAAAATTCATCTTCTCGACAATCTGTTCAAAGGGTGAACAGAAGGATACTGCAGCCACCATAGCTTCGGCCCAAGCACCTTCTATCCAACAGAAGTAGGTCGACAAGGTTGTAGCAAAGCACGAAGATTCCTTCTGCACACAGTCATCTAAAATAGCCAGACTGGTTAAAAAGGTCCAAACCTTCCAACCACAGGTTCGTAACAGAATTCCACAAACTAAGCAGCGCGACTTCTCCAGCAAGACAAGCAGCTCACCAAGATGTAGATTAAACAAATGCTTTTCCCTCTCCCTTGATAAATCAACACAATGGATACCATTGCTTCCTAAGGAGGGAGGATTGATCCAGGTGGATATTGATGGCCACCCACCTTTTACAAATGGCTCAAAACAGTTTTCTGGCCATTTTGGCAATTTACTATTTTTAGCAGGTTTTAACTTTCGGGGCCATTTTGAGGGTCCAAATGAAGGTTTTTCCAGATTGAGGTTCTCAATGATAGCCTAAGGCATGAGTGAGCACCCAAAATGAATCTCCTCGACAATACCTTTCCAACGAGCTATCACATGCCTAAAACGGAGATCGTATGCAAAAGTTACGACCCCGGGAAGTTGATGTACTCACTTACCCAAACGGGGCCCACATGACTTTTGGCGCTTCATCTCCTAGGGTTAGGTTTTTGGATGTCTAGGACTTTTGGCATTACCGTATATTGTAAAAAGGGCCTTTAGAGCCTCATAGTAATCATCTTTTGGCGAATGCGAGTAGCTGTCACATCTCTTCTCAGAGATAAGCTGCCACCATTCTAGTGAGTCTTTCACTCTGTATTTTTACAGTCTCTGTACATCTCTTTCATTAATAGAAATCGTGTATTACTGTATATCTTTGACTCTTATTATATTTCCACTATATCTCTGTTATATTGTTGTCTCTCTTGCAATATCTCTAAATATTTCTGTGTTATATCTCCGCTCTCATTTCGTGCCGAAAATAATCCGGATCACCTTCCCTCCTCTGGAAGGTTTCCTAATTATCCTATTCCTTTTGTCAGAAGGAAGCTCAGGTCTGCAGGTTTCTATGGTACTTTGAGTTGACATCCTACAACTAGACCATGCTTCCATTCAATGGGGGTGGTTGATGATTCAACCATTGGTCCTTTCTTTATTACTTGATTTCTTTCCTCTAGAGATATCATTTCTTGTACTTCAAGGCTTCACCCCCCAATAGTCAGTTATAGGTAGTTTAACAATAATACATTTACATTGTCCACATGCCTTAGCATGGTAATCATGTTTTATGATTAATTACAAGCTGGGGGAAACAAGGATGTTACAATTCCCTCCCCCTCAAAGGAACACCGTCCTCGGTGTTCTTTCTCAAAAACACCTGTCATGCCTTTCTCATTAAGCTATTTTAGAAATCTTGATCCTGCTTCTTCAATCAGGTCCTTTTTCAATCCTTAAATATTTGTCACCTTCTTTCAATAATTCTTGGACAACAAGCACGTTAATCATAGACTTATTAGAAAACATTGCATAAAATTTCTAGGAAAATTTCATAATATTAGCTCAATAATTATCTGTGCAGTTTGTGGATTTGTATCCGCATGGTTGTTTTGTTATCCAGGCTCATTGTTTTTCCTTGACATACCCATTGGGTGCATCATCCCCATCAATAGGTTACAATATCTATCAAGTTTTCATCTTCCTTGTAGTCACTCACCCTCCAGGCCTAGGCTTAGACATCCCCTTCTCTACTATACAGTCCCTCGGGTGATCCATCTTGCCTTGCCAAGGTTTTCTTGTACAAGAATAACTACCAATCATGTGCATGATACCAATCAATAGTTTACAAGAACTATTAAGGTCTCCATTTCCTTGTGTTCACTCACCCTCGAGGCCCAGGCTCAAGCATCCCCTTCTTTGCTATACAGTCCCTCAATTGATCCATCTTGCCTTGCCAAGGTTTTCTCACATAGGAAGAATTCCATAGACTCTATCGAGTCTTACAGTCAAGGTGTCCCTTAGACTTTCTTTGTCGAGGCATCCCTCCAGCTTGTGTTACCTCAACACAACATATTCTAGGCGATCATGGGTTACCACAGGGTTCTCATGGCTCAGTAGTAGACATTTTTCATGATTTTACATCTTGATAGTCTTCTACCTTAGCTAAAGCTAGGGACGAAGGTTACTCTCCTTCTCCTATCACAAAAATAGTTAGGGACAAAGGCTAATCTCCTTCTCCCGACTCAATCATAGATAGGAACAAAGGTTACTCTCCTTCTCCCAATTCAGTATCTATTTCATGTGATCGAATTATACTATTTCTCATAGTTCTCCCTCTAACACAAGAGCTCAGTTTCTCATCTCTGCACTCTTCACATATCTTTCCCTTTCACTTGTATCACAGGTATACAAAAATTCATGAGACATCATAAATTTTTAAATTCAAATTTTTTTTTGTAAATCTCTCATCCCCAGATTTCCAAATTCTACATTTTGTTCTCATATTTTTTTCGCACAGGAACCAGATTCATAATTATGGGACTTTCCTTCCCATAGCGGTTTGTCTCATCAGGAAGTTGGTCTTCTTTATGGGATTACGACGCTTCCATATCCAATACCCCTTTTCTTCCTTCATTTTCAACTTCAATCAGCCAAACAAATTGTTAGTTTCCATGCATTCATGTATATATATATATATATATATATATATATATTCAAAACCATACATACTAACAGTTCATCACATCTATATAAACATGAAAATGGAGTCCGATTCCTTGCCTATGCCTCATTTCAACATACCAAACCTTTCTAAACGTAATTGAACATTTCAAAGGATTTAACAAATGTGCCAATATTCATGGCCATGTTCATACCCAATGCACTCTTGCATTGATTTCAAGTTTGTCACACTTTATGACGGGTTCTTGGCCATGGTGTGTTGTAATTTAACAAACCTCTTCACCACATGGATTATTCATTTTCTTTCATTCTTACAGTAGGGCTATGCTTCCGGCTACAGGATGATCACGATCCCAAATCAATAAACATGAGACTCAAAAGTTTCACATGCATTCCTTTAAGCATTCTTCCTCTATTAATAACTAGGGTGCCAAGGCTCATGGCCATCCAAATTTGGTTTTCTCTAACACTTATACAATTTAAGTCGAAATGTTGGAAGGTCCTCCTTCCTCAATGGGAAATCCATTGTCTGTCATTTATGCAAACATGCATTTCCTTGAAGAAATTCCATGCAACGTGTTATCTATAAGCACTTTTCTTTCCAATCGTTCCTTGATTGGTCCATGTATTAATGACATATTAGTTAATGAATTATTCTAAGGGTTACAATCAGTATTTACTATCATAGGTTCACACCTCCATCACTCAGGTTATCCTTCCTGAATCATACCCTACTTGGGTACCCAAGGCATACATCTTCCTTTCATCGTTTCATACATAACATTTAAGATCGTAAAACATTTCAGAAGGGATTCTTACCCAATCCTTTCATACCTTGTGCCACATAGGCATGAACATTTTTATACCTATTTTGGTTGTTATCACCCCCTCTGATATTATCCCATCAGTGGTGCTCCATGGGGACTTTTAAATTCCCTTCAAAAATATTTCAACAAGAACCTTCTCATAGGCATCCTCTGATTGAGGTTGTTCATTATTGGCAATTTTCTTTCTCAACAGTTCCAATCTACTTCTTTCTACACATGACATACATCATAAACACATTAGTCCTCATGTAAATTAAAAATGCAAGTACCATAGAATTTAAATTAATAAAACATTTTCAGACATGTCCTAGCATATATGTATGCACTTCATCACATTATCCTTAATGTTTTCATGAGTGCAATACCGATAGTTCTCAACTGTTTCTGCAGTAATACAATCCTCATCACTATGGTGTCAAAACATTTACTTTCATCAATGTACTAGCTTTCTCATAACAGAGAAAAACATAATACACAACAAGAAAATAATTGAGGGCTCTCCCCTTCTTCAAATTCTTTCTACATCACTTGGGACTTTTCAGCCCATCTGAGTTATTTTTAAGGCCTCACTATATTTTCTCTGCTTTTTCAATTTACTCCCTGTTGGGATATTCCTGCTCTTTTCCTTGATCCGCCTTGGTTAGGCCTCATCCTACCCTTTTTTTGGAATACATCATATTCATTTATTAGTCTTCTATTCATGACATGATGTTTTTCAAAATATAATCTAGGATTCTAGTATATATATATAAGCTTGTGGCTGACTTCTTAATTCTCAGCAGTCATTAAGGTTGTGACCTTGTTTTCCTTATAAAGTCTTCACATAGTACCTCGACTCTAGTTTCTTCACAGGGAACTCCTTCAACATGCAACTTCCTAATTTTATATCCATCACTATTTGTGATGGTCTCAACTTTGGTTTAGCTTCAACAATTTACCAAATATCCCATAAGGAATATAAACATGCTTCTTTGTCATGTACCCAAATTATGTATCCATACATATTTTGGTTTTGTTAACTTACATCCATGATGTACTTAACCATATTCATAATCCTAAACCTTCCTGTAGAGTTCATAGGTATGTTTCGTAGCCGACCTACATCTCTACTTTTAAGATCAGTCGGCTCAAGATTGTTCACAATCCTTCTCATGTGATTCTCAAAGGAATAATCATTTGCCTCTTATTATGACAACAAAGCATCTTTTCTCATTTACCCTCTTTATCTAATTATATTAGTATTTCCTGAGGAAAGGGAATACATTCCCCCTCAAGCTATTATTTGGAACAGAGCTTTCATGACTCTCCATAATGGAGTCAACCATTCATCCATAGTATTCATTTATTCTGGACAAGAGCAATTCTTTCTTTATATTTCACTCATCAGGGCAACCATATTGTATCTTATAACCATATTCTTACATCATACATGTGCATCACTTGCATGTTTAATATCATTCATACCTAACTAGTATTAATATCAGGCTTCATATTAGGAAGCTCCACAATGCATTAAAACCATGGACTCAAGCATAATTAAACATAGATAAGTATTCATCATGCTAACTTATTGCTTGCACTTTTTCCATGTCATTCACACACATGGACATATCAAGCTTCTATATCCTTTTCCCAAGGATCTTCCAATCATCCTTATGATCATGTATACACATTCGTGTATAAGTAGGCGCATTTCTTGCACCCCTTTACCTCATGAATTCACTTGATAGTTTAATTTCATCATTAGTGTCCTTTAGTTTGATATTTCAGTCACTTACAGGACTAATCTCAGAGTCATATGTTGTATTGATGTTGCCTTCTCTTATGAAAATAACCAACCAAGGTCACTTTCCTCTTTATGCAACAACGTCTAGCAAGAAAACCTTCTTGTCTCTACGCCCATAGGGTTTTGCCCATCTCACTTTTCTCTTCTCATGAGGAGTTATATACTCTGATTTTAATTTAAAGAAGTGACTATTACTGCCAAGGATTGTACCTGATCCTATCATAAGCCCAAAAAGGTATTAACTATTATATAATCCACCACCATCAGTGCCTGAAGTTCCCATTGCCCACACTTAGAAGCAGTGTTACGAACACCAAGTCATCCATCCTTCGGGCTTCATCCTCCCTTGACAGAACCTTGCCACCTTCAGCTATCCACATTCAAGTCTTATTATAAATGCTAATTAGCATATCCCTACTCCAGTAAGAGTAGTTATCACTTTTAAAAAGGGCTAAAGAAATTCTTCTACTGAAATTCAACAAGAATTCCCAAAATCACAGGTTCAATCTGCAGTCCTTCTCCTCAAGGAGTAAATGCAAATAAAAATATCTTCTTATGTGACTTATGTTGATATTATGGTAGCTGCGGGAGGTATTTACCTCCACGTGTAAACCTGATGAGAATATAATATTCCGGGAAGCAAGAAGAAACCCTAATGAGTTGGTTAATAAGCCTAGAAGACATGTCGGATCAAGAATATAACTTGTATTAGGTTATTATCCTCCAAGAGAAGAAGTCAGCCAAAAGAAATAAAATATACTAAATAGATAGATACCCAGAATGAGAAGTTGGCTTGGGAAGTTAGCCATAATTACTATAAATACAGGAGGCGAATCTTCATTCTGGCAGGCAGTCTCAGAATTGCAGAGCAACACTTGTGTGCACTACAGTGCCCAGTTTTGTGCACAAGTTTGGAGGAGAGCTGCCATTGCAGCTGCTGCAGCTAGCAGATCACATTTGTCTTAGACTACCTCTTTCTTAGGGTTTGGACTATCTGATCAACTCTTGTTGGTGCGCTATCCTTGGTGAAATGTGCGCTACCCTTTGTTTGGATATCTAGCCTAGGGTTTTCTTCTGGAGTGATTCTCTGTCAAGGTTACGGTGCTCAGAGGGTGGATTCGGCCTATGGTTGGGTGACAATAGTGATATTGTCAATATTTAAATGAGCACATTCATTCATATTATAACAATTTATGGGCCCACACCTCCTTCATTCAGTCTAACCACTGGAAGGAAACATAGCCATAAGGATATTAAGCTTGTTGAAGAACTACCTCTAGGGTTTCTAGTAGAAGTAGTCACCATAGAACTACCGATAGGGTTACTAGTAGGTGCAGTTGTAGAAACCTTAAACCTCTCATTGAATCACCTTAAGTGAAGGGATTGACCTAATGTCTGGATAGATCACTGCACCCTAGCCTAGCACATCTCCTGGTACTCTCAGCAAGCCAAGATGTCAAGTTTTAGTTTTTGGTAAAATCTAGGGTTGACCAAGTCAAAGCAGCCATGACTTACTCTATGAAGTCAGAAAAAAAGTTAGACAGATATTCTAACTTCAGAGCATGGAAGACAAGGATTGACCTCATCCTTTCCAAGAATAAAGTGTTGGATATCGTGAAAGGAAAGATTGTGGAACCAGAGTTTGAATAAGGAAAAGAGAAGGAACTACAGAACATTGCAGTTATGGAGAAGTTAAAAGATGGTGACATCAATGCCATGAATATCATAGTGGACTCTATAAAATACCACTTGATACCCTACATCTCCCATCTTGACTCATTAAAGAATTTTTATGATGCTCTAACAAACCTCTTCTCAGTCAGAAACATTGGACAAATAATGAGTCTAAATAATGAGCTCTATGACATGAAGATGAATGATGATGATAGCACAACATCACACTTTGTGAGGATATCCCAGTTAATAGATCAACTACAATCTACTGGAGATATCATTTCAGAGAAGGAATTGGTAAACATAGTACTCAATGGTCTTCCCAAGACATGGGATGCATTTGCCGCAAGCATGAACACAAGGAAGGAGTATCTTTCATTTGAAGAAATTTGACTTGCTGTGCTCAATAAGAATCTAGGATCAGTGAAAAAGAGAAACCCCAAAATAATTATGATGATCAAGCCTTCACATGAAGATTGAATAATTTCAGGAAAAAAAGGAAGCTTGGTTCAAGGAGGAAGCCAAATCAAGAGAAAGATATTTCATAAATACAATGCTTCAACTGTCAAAAGTATGGTCACTACAAGAATCATTGTCTCTATCTAAAGAAAAGGAATGATAAACACGAAGCATTAGTTGCCGAAGAAAAGGAACCTACAAAGAAGACTAAGCAGGATGAAAGAGACTTCTTCTTCTTAAGGTAATAATACTCTTCTTAGCTCTTGTACATATCTTGTTTGCATCGTCTCTGTACATATATTGTATATCTATCTCTTGAAAGATAATGCGTTCCAATAAGAACTACACCTATGGAAGAACAACAAGATAAGGACTACTATCATTATACAATGAAAGCTGAAATCAGAATCAATCATGAAGAGACTTAGAAGTAGCAAAGACATAAATAAGTCAGCAGTCAAGAGGAAATTGGAGAGAGACTTATGACATTTTGTAGAAGACAATAAGATGAAAGTGTGGACTCTATTAGATGGAAGGAGATTATTATATATTGCATAAGACAATAAGGATGCAGACAGAAGCGTGGACTCTATTAGATGGAGGGAGCCGATTATATGCACTCATACATGAAGAAAGGATTAGGAGGGAGCTAATCCTATGATCCACTGAAGATGATGAAGTATATATCCATGTTAGTAGCCATGAAAGAAAGTACATGTTCAGTTCAACCTCAGAAGAAGTCTTCTTCGAAGAGAACCCTTAAAGTATCCCTGGTTGTCCATACACATCCATGATTCTATAATGAAAGGAAGAAGTGGAATCTTTAGGGAATGGAATTTATAAGAAATTCAATGGACCCAAGAGCTGAAGAAAAACATCAGGAAGAATGTGAAGATTCCAAGAAAGAAAGAGAAACCAAAACAACCAGTCACTGTATTAAGAATTAGAAGATTAGCAACCTGATATAAACTCAGTAAAAGCAATTAAACAGAGGAACTGAAAGTTGTGATCTAGAACTAGAGGTTCTCCCAGATGAAGGGAGAATACTATGATGATTACTTGTTCCAATAAACCAAAGATACCTCTACATGAGTCTTTATATCATCCACAATATCCATGGGTTGGATTTCTACATTAGATGAAATCAAAGACTGTTCTCCAGAGAAATTGAACAAGAGTGTATGAAGAGAAACCTCAAGATTTTGAAGCATACCAAAACGAGACCCTTGTATGCAGATGGAAGAAGATAACTTGGTGGAGAACCTCCAATGCACAGTAGAAGAATGGTGAAGATTTTCTATAATGGAGATATTGTATCAAAATGATTACTCAGAAGATCAGATCTCATGATGAAAGAAGAACTGCCACATGGATATGTTCCATTTTTCCAACAATGATATACTTTATTGATCAAAAGATACATGAAGCCTTCAAAGAAAACCAATGTTCCAGACTGAAGTACATTTGAAACCAAGCATTACATTATCCATGATGAAGTCCAGAAAGGAGAAAGTGGTTCTCCAATACATATCTCCATAGATGAGAAGATAATAAGACATTTTGGTAACGCTTTTGTCCAAGATGAAAGAGTTTGCATATTGAAGATGGAGCTCGTGGAGACGACTTCCTTATTGAAAAAGGAAGAGATGACTCCCAGTTTGGGAGGGAGCACTGATGTATTATTGATTGATGGATAGTCATTTTTCAATTCGAAAAATGGTCCAGCATGAGTAGATTATTTTCAGTTCGGAAAGTGGATTGAGATTTTTGACGAACAGACATTTTCTATTTCAGAAAATGGTCCAGATTGATGATGTACCATAGACAACTACTTACCATTGTGGTTAACATGGGAAGTGGTATAGGGAAGTATATATTCTTGAGGGTTATTCAAAAAGACTGGCCTGCCTCGCCGGACAATGATTTCCCATTGTGGTTAACATGGGGAATGGTCCATTTTGGAGGTTGGTGTAGGACAATCATTTCCTTTAGAAATGGTCCAAATAGTCATTCCTTAGGGTAGATTCATTCTCTCTAGGTTGCACTTTTTTTAGTGTCGGGGGAATGGTCTAGGTTCAACAATTAGGGACAGACATTCCTTATGGAAAACTCATTTTCTCCAGGTTACACTGTCTTTACTGTCGGAGGAATGGCCACGGGTGGGGAATGGTCCAAGCTCAGAAAATTAGGATAGTTATTCTTCCTTGCTTGAGAAGAATAGTCCACATAGCTCATCATTGATGTTTGAATTTCTGTGGGTAGATTCTCTTTCAAATCTCACAGATGTGAGTAGAAGAATGGCCTAGATAATTCATTTTATATCATAAGATTGTTTCTATGCAGGTTGATATCAGATGATTGTTATGAAAACTGTATGTCTCTAGACAATAGATGTATACTATTGTGGTGTATGTGTTCCACTATTTTATCAAGTACCTGTGTGCTACTTGGTGTGGTAGTGTACCACTGGATTGTAGTTGTGTACTACTATGGATAGAAACAGTTGTGTTCTATTGAATGATATTGTTCTGATTTCCTTGAAGACTATCAGCAGTGTTGAAAATGATTATCAGCTAGATGGATGATCAATGAACATATATTTCCCAGACAAAAAATGGTTCATAACATTTATTCTTATAGATTAGAAGAGTGGATATTGTGTCACTCTGTGGAGTGAGCATCATATCTGATTACTCAGATAGAGTATGGTTCCGAGAGATGATGCAACTGATGAAACTGATGGTGATGATGGTGTTGATGATCTAGTCATGAGATAGTCTATACAACTATGTTGATGCTACCAGGTGAATGGTATGTTTGTGGTAAAGACCATTAACTTCAATACCTCCCTAGCTAGGAGGGAGTGTTGATATTATGGTATCTGCAGGAGGTATTTACCTCCATTTGTAAACCTGATGAGAATAGAATATTTTGAGAAGCAAGAAGAAACCCTAATGAGTTGTTTAATAACCCTAGAAGATATGTTGGCTCAATAAGATAACTTGTATTAGGTTATTATCCTCCATGATCCAAGTTGATATTGGTGGCCACCCACCTATTCCACTTGGACCCCCACCATTGCTTCTTTCAGTTTTTCAATTTCTGTATAGCTTACTATTTTTTAGTTTTTCGGGTCCTGAACTTCCAAAGCCATTTTGAGGCCTTAAACAACATTTTTTGGGAAAACGGGGAGCAACTTGGATCATAGATAAGTTTTTCTCACCCAAAAGTTGTATTCCTCGGATATATCTCTCTAACGAGGTATAGAATGCATCAAACGAAGATCGTATGCCAAAGTTACCTCCCCGGGAAGTTGATGTACCAACTTACCCAAACGAGGCCCATAGTCTTGGCGTTTCATCTCCTAGGGTTAGGTCTTTGGATGTTTAGGATTTTCCATTGTTTCTCAATAATAATAGGCCTTCGAGCCTCATTGTAACATAGTTCAGAGGCCAGTAGCCACCACATCTCTTCTCATAGATAAGCTACCAGTGCTCTAGCTAGTTTATTTCCATTCTGTCTGTAAGCATATTTCAATCATTTGTTATTAATGAAATGAAGTCTTATTTCCACTGCATGTCTATGTTTATGTGTATTTCTATATTTCATTGTGTTCCTACATAAATCCGGATCAGTGGTATCAGAGCAGTCTGCTCATTCTCAATCCTTCTTTGCATGTCCCCAACGAGATCGGGGTATAAGGAGTTGGGGNCATGGGAGAAGAAAAGAAATATGAGGTTGCAGGAGATCCTATCAAAATGTTGCTCGAGGAGGCCCTCGAGAAACAAAGGAACGCGATGATGGACAACTTTTCCCAGATTCTTCAACGGATTCCGACTGGTGACGCATCGACATCCAGAAGCCACTCTGGAGGCGCCACTCCTTTTAAGGTACAAGTAAACTTTGACATTCCCATATTTGATGGCCAAATATATGCATATGTCGTAGATAGATGGTTGAATATGTTAGAAAGATATTTCTCGGTTCATGACTTTTATGACCGAGAAAAGATTATTTTTGCACTCCTCAAAGCCGCCCCCCATGTCAAGGACTGGTGGAAAACCTACTCAGAGAAAGAGGGCGAGGGAGAACCTTCTTTGTTCTCGACCACACCCACTTGGAATTCTTTCTGAGATGCCATCAAGGAACAATATTATCCCGTGGGGAGCTATGAGGACAAATACATACAATGGACTACGTTGCGGTAGCAAAGGGACCAAGATGTGCATGAGATGACGAATATGTTTCATAACCTACGCACAAAGTTGGGTATCAAAGATTCAGAGAAACATTTGGTGTTAAAGTACTGTAGTTATCTGCACAGATACATTCAGGAGGAAATGGAGTTCCTCGACATCTCCTCACTTGGTGTGGCATACCGATATGTTGCCAAGATTGAGCAGAAGTTCAAACAGAAGAAGCGAGACTTAGGGTCTACAAATCAGAAGCAAGGGAAAGGTACTCCCAAACCACAGAACAAAGTACCAAGACAAGGCGGGGCAGCCCAGAACAACCCACCAAAGACACAAGAAAATAACAACACCATGAATCCAAAAAAGGACATGGGGAAGTGGTGTGAGTTCCATAAGAGCTCCACTCATAACACAAGTGATTGTCGAGCCAAGAAGTCACCGGTAGCCGAGTTGAAGGCTTATGAATCGGATGCATGCTCCAACTCTGAATCTGAAATTGACAAGGGGAATGATAGGGGGAAGCAGATTATCGATGCGGAGCCCAACGCCATCGTTGCCACCATAAAGATCTAGAAGGAGGAACCAGAAGATCCAGAGGAGGCAGAGCGTCTCTTCCATTCCAAGATGTGGGTAAAGGGTTCCCCATTGCAGTTCATTGTCGACAGTGGGAGCCAAAAGAACCTCATCTCAGTGGAGTTCATGAAGCAGTTAGGCTTACCGAGACCACAGCACACCCACAACCATACACCATCGGGTGGTTGCACCAAGGACGAGACCTCCGCGTCAGTCAACAATGTCTCCTTCCCTACAGCATCAGGACCTTCATGGATGAGGTATTATGTGACATTGCTCCTCTTGATGTTTCTGATGTATTATTAGGCCAACTGTAATTGTAGAAGTGACATGCTGTGTATGAGTCCAGGCCTCGTGCTGTTATTATCACTTTGGGAAATAAGTTGTACAGGACATCGGAGATAGCACCACCTACCACCATCTCTTTGGTTACTGCAAAACAATGAAGTAAGCTCATTTCCAAAACCAGGAAATTTGTTTTCCTGATGATCCGCCCTTAGGGAAAGAGGAAGACTGTGGCCATGACCTCCAGAAAAGGCCCCGCTACACAAAAACAACAGATGGATAAGGTCATGGAGGAGTACGAGGACATCTTCACCTCTCCCGCAGGGGTGCCTCTACATTGCCAGGTCAAGCACCCCATCGATCTGACCCCAGGTGTGCCACTGCCTAATGGACCCATCTACCGGTTCTCTGTCTTGGAGAATGAAGAAATCAAGGGGCAGATTTAGGAGTTGTTGTAGAAAGGTCACATCCATCTGAGTTCATCCCCCTATGGGAGCCCGATCATATTGGTGCAGAAGAAGGATGGGACTTGGAGACTCTGCATTGACTATCGGGCACTGAACAAGATCACTGTCCGGAATAGGTACCCGATCCCATGGATTGATGACCTTCTGGACCAACTCAAGGGGGGAAAATATTTCAGCAAGATCGACTTGAAGTCTGGGTATCACCAGGTACCAATCGAACCCTCTGATGTGTGGAAGACTGCATTCAAATCCAAGGAGGGCCTTTTCGAATGGTTGGTCATGCCTTTCGGGTTGAAGAATGCCCCTGCAACCTTCATGAGGCCAATGGATGACATCCTGCGGCTATTCACCAACTCATTTGTAGTGGTGTACTTGGATGACATTTTGATCTTCAGCCAGACTTGGGAAGAGCACCTCCACCACATCTGACAAGTCCTCCAAACACTGCAGCAACACAAGTTGTGTGCCAATTTGGAGAAATGCACTTTTGGCATAACCCACGTTCAGTATCTGGGATACATTATTGATGAGTGGGGGGTGCATGTGGATCGAGCAAAGATCCAAGTCATTCAGGATTGGCCAACCCCAACCACCCTAACAGAGCTTCGCAACTTTTTAGGTCTTGCCAATTTCTACCGCAGGTTTGTGCTGGGATTATCTCATATCACTTGGCCTTTGAGTCAAGTCACCAAGGGAGGAGCTAAAGAAAAATTCTTTTGGTATGAATCTCAACAGAAGACATTCGGGGAGTTGAAGCATCGCCTCTTCTCGCACCAGTGCTCACATTACCAGACTTGCAAAAACCATTTGAGATCGAGACAGATGCCTCTGACTATGCTATTGGGGCATTCCTTACTCAACATGGGCATCCAGTGGCATATCATAGTGAGACACTTTTCGACACAATCCGGAAGTATCCCACTTATGACAAAGAAATGTATTCCATTATGCATGCTTTTCGGCAATGGAATCATTACATTTTGGGAAAGGAAATGGTCATCCACACAGACCACCGACCCCTGCAATTCATACAGACACAAGGGAAGTTGTAGAACGATCGCCATCAAAAGTGGTCCACATACCTGCAACAATTTCATTTGAACATTAAGTACAAAAAAGGCAGCACCAATAATGTTGCAGACTGCCTCAGTCGACCACCCATCGTGGCGCTAACCACTGTGCTCAACTCTTGTGGGCACGAGACTTCTGATTGGCCGCTTCTCTACACAAGTGATCCAGAATTCGGCCACACATATAATACACTCTTGGAGGGTAAGCAAGCTCCCAATTTTCACCTCCAGGATGCCCTGCTTTGTCACCTGGGACACCTTTGTGTTCCTTCAAGCGAGCGTGCCAAGATGATTTGGGAGGCGCACTACAGTTGGGTTGTTGGACATTTCGGGGTCGAGAAAACCGTGGCAGTACTGCAAAAGTATTTCTATTGGCCGAACCTTCGACAAGATGTCGGGAAGTACATCAAGTCCTGCACTGCTTGCGCCATTGCCAAACCGAGCTAAAGAAGCAAGGCCTCTATACTCTGCTTCTTACCCCCAGTCGACCTTGGGAATCCATCTCTATGGATTACATGTTGGGCCTCCCTTCTACTAAACATGGAAATGACTATGTTTTTTTGGTCGTCGACCGATTCTCAAAGATGTCCATTATGATGGCCTGCAAGAAGAATATCACAGCAGAAGCCACTGCTAAAATCTTCTTTGAATGAGTGTGGGTACACTTTGGGATCCCACATTCTATCATCTCAGATCGAGATAGTAGGTTCCTCAGTACATTTTGGTCCAGCCTCTGGTCGATGTTGGACACCAAGCTCACCAAGTCCACATCTTTCCATCCGCAAACTGATGGCCAGACAGAGGTCGTCAACCGGATGATCGTACACATTATGTGCATGTACAATTCAAAGCATCCATGCACATGGGATGAGAGCCTCCCCTATGTACAATACAGCTACAATTGGGCTCTCCATAGCTCAACCAGCCACAACCCCTTTCAAGTGGGCTTGGGATTCCAGCCACTATGTCCCATTGACATAGCCATGCCATTTGTGGCTACTCGGGAAGATTCAGCTCATGTCCAGTCTGAGGTAGATAAGGCAAACAACTTCATTGAGCACATTCAACACATCTGCCAATAGGTTCATGACATCTTGGACAGAGCCAATGCTAAGTACAAGCAGCGACATGATCAACATCGGGTGCCACACAACTTCCAGGTGGGCGACAAAGTGTGGCTGCATTTGCCAAAGGAGCACCTCGCTGGACCTCATCGTAAGCTTCATCCACTCCGATATGGGTCTTACACCCTCACCAAGGCTATAGGGGAAAATTCCTTTGAGCTCAGCATTCCACCATTTCTTGGTCTGCACCCAATGTTCAATGTGGACCGCCTTTAGCCCTACTTTCCACCTCTACTAGACACATCCGACATGGCAGAACAACTCACACCAACAGAGTTAAATCCATACTGCATGGAACAAGCTAGAACATATCAGATCATGGATACACAGATCAAGCACACCCGAAAACAAAGCATACCGCTATATCGAGTTGTCAAAGCAGGCTAACTCCTTCACCAAGGCAAATGGCTCACCAGGGACCAAGTTCAGCAGAAGTTTCCTCATCTCATGGAGGAACTAAATGCAATGGGGACCATTGCTTCCTAAGGGGGGAGGAATGATCCAGGTGGATATTGGTGGCCACCCACCTATTCCACTTGGACCCCCACCATTGCTTCTTTCAGTTTTTCAGTTTCTGCACAGTTTAGTATTTTTTAGTTTTTCAGGTCCTGAACTTCAGGAGCCATTTTGAGGCCTTAAACGACGTTTTTTGGGAGAACAGAGAGCAACATGGAACATTGATTGATGTTTCTCACCCAAAAGTTGTATTCCTCGGATAGATCTTTCTAACGAGGTATAGAATGCGTCAAACGAAGATCGTATGTCAAAGTTACGTTCCCAGGAAGTTGATGTACCAACTTACCCAAACAGGGCCCATAGTCTTGGTGTTTCATCTCCTAGGGTTAGGTCTTTGGATGTTTAGGGTTTTCCATTGTTTCTCAATAATAGTAGGCCTTCGAGCCTCATTGTAACACATTTCAGAGGCCAGTGGCCGCCACATCTCTTCTCAGAGATAAGCTACTAGCGCTCTAGCTAGTTTATTTCCATTCTGTTTGTAAGCATATTTCAATCATTTGTTATTAATGAAAATAAGTCTTATTTCTACTGCATGTCTGTGTTTATGTGTATTTCTGTATTTCATTGTGTTCCTACATAAATCCGGATCACTCCAAGAGAAGAAGTTGGCTAGAAGAAATAAAATATATTGAATAGACAGATACCCAGAATGAGAAGTCGGCCGAGGAAGTTAGCCAGAATTACTATAAATATAGGAGGCTAGTCTTTATTCTAGCAGACAGTCTCATAATTGCAGAGAAGCACTTGTGCACACTGCAGTGACCAGCTTTGTGTGCAGGTTTGGAGGAGAGATGCCATTGCAATTGTTGCAGATAGTAGATCAAGTTTGGCTTGGACTATCTCTTGGTTAGGGTTTGGACTATCTAATCAGATCTTGTTGGTGCACTATCCTTGGGGAAAGGTCTGATACCCATTGTTTGTCTATCTAGCCTAGGGTTTTCTTCCAGAGTGATTCTCTGTCAAGTTTAAGGTGCACGGAGGGTGGCTTTGGCCTATGGCTGGATGAAAATAGCGATATTGTAAATGGTAAAATGAGCACATTCATTCATATTCTAACAACTTGTACATGAGCCCAAGTAGGCAAAGTGTTGTAACCAGGATCTGATACCAATTTGTAACACACCCATGATGGGGCACACACAAATTTTCTTTTCTTAAAGGACATATTGTCCATTCATGGTTTCTAATTTGGAAATTTGGGGAACCAGTCTGACCTCCCAGTCAAGGATCTTTGATTCTGAATCCAAATGACTCTCTGAGACCTCGATGGTCTCGCTCTGTAATTAAATGTAGACCCTTTTGACTTCCGGGTGCACATCTATTAATGGTACCCACGACCTCCCCTTTGTGCTTAGGGAATATATGAGTTTGGGTGTTATCCCATTTTCTGATAAGCCCCTCCTTGAGGTGACCTTGAGAGATAACCTCATGCAAACACACAATTGTTGGTGCTACCAAAGGCAGTTTGAAACCAAACCACCTTTCGGCCCACGATTCTCCTCGATCCTCCACGTGTTCTTTCTTCAAAACTGTGGTTTGGATTACAACCCATCGTTAAATTTTTAAAGTTCGCACATCTTTGATCCCTGAAATTCTACAGGACCATCAATATCACGAACTTGATGGTGCTTCTGAACTTATCAGCTCAGATCTATCCTTCCTGAATCTATGAATCAGATCTAACCTTCCTAAATCAACGACTGTGATTTATTTTGTGATTTGGGTTTCAGGAGTTTCAAGTCTCAAACCCTGCTCTCCTTCGTACATCAATCTTCCAAAGTTGACGATCTACAGACACCTATCCTTTTGAGTCAACTACCCTTCTTCTACTTCAGGTGTTTGACCTTTCAACTAGATCAACGGTCCTGTGGCCCTCTTCTTGATCAATGGTCAAGATATCCTTTGGGTCTGTGGAGTTCTGAGATCTCAAATCTCAAACTTCACCCTTTTTCCCAATGGATTTTATATGAAGGCTATAATCCACTGACGCGTGTCCTCCTCGGATCAACGACTATGATCCCTTCGCATCTCTAGACTTCATAATTCTCCACTCTCAACTTTTGTCTCTCCTCGAAGTGTGCAGATTTCTACCGCATATCCACTTGAGCTGACGATCGAGGATTACTTCAGGTCTTTACCCGGAGTCCACAGATTCACACCATGTCTATTCTAGATTAGACGATCTAGATTCACTTTAGGTGATATGACGCCTGAGATTTAATTCAGACGATCTGGTGATTCAGATTCCTTTAGCTGATTAGGCGATTGAGATATACTTTGGATTTCTGGCTCTCCGAGCTTCGAAAATCTCAAGTCTCAAACTTGCCTCCTCTTGAACTCATGGTATCTGATGACTCATATTCACTTGTGTGGTCTGACACTCGAGGTTTACATCAGGTCTTTACTCGAAATCCACATATTCACACCACCTGTCCTCTAGATCTGATGGTTCAAATCTACTTCAGACGACCCAACGGTCGATGTTTACCTCGGGTCTTTTTCCAGAATCCATAGATTCATGCCACCTATCCTCTGGATGTGACGGTTCATATCTACTTTGGACGATCTGACGGTCGATGTTTACTTCGAGTCTTTTCCCAAAAACCATAGATTCATGCCACCTGTCCTCTGGATATGATGGTTTAGATCTACTTTGTATGATCCAATGGTCAATGTTTACTTTGGGTCTTCACTCGAAATCCACAGATCCACACCATCTATCCTCTGGATCTGACGGTTCAGATCTACTTTGGCCCTTCGGTGTTTTGTCTCTTCAGCTCTTCGGTGCTTTGACATTTCAAGATTCGGGAGTTTCAACTCTCAACCTGAAACTCTTGAAGTGATTTCTCTGAAGTCTACATTTTGTTTTCATGTGTCCCTCTGGATCTGACAACTCAGATCTCCTTCGACTCTTCGGGACTCAGGGACCTCAAATCTCAAACATTAATTTCACCTGAGGACAACGGATCCCTACCACATGTCCCTTTTGATCCGATGGTTTAGATTTAATTCGGGACTCTTCATCTCCAGGCTTCAGGAATTTCAACACTTATGCACCCATTTCTCCGTAGTGCTTTTACCCGAAATACATGATCTCTTGACACGTATCCCCCTAGTGATCAACAACCAGGATTTACTTCGGTTGTTTTTCCTCCTCCTTTTCCACAAACCTCCAAAGTTTTGGATCTTACGCCACTTGTCCTCCTTGATGATGGATGGTCCCAAATTACTTTGGGACTTTTACAAGTCCACTCTCCTGCATCCATAAGGGTTAAGTCTTGTGCACTTACTTCCAAATTCAATGGTTACTGGTCCTTCACACTCAGATCCAACGGATGGGATTTGTTCCTCTCCTCTGCACTTATTTTGTTCACTAGATGTTGATCTAATGGTCCACGCTCCTCTCGAAAACTGATCTAATGTTTTCTATCACTCCTCCTCCCGAGATTTTGACTTCGTCTAGCTTAGAGGATTTTCTAAGTATTCAAAGGCCTTGACCATTGTTCCTCCTATGATTCCATCTCTTCTGAAAAGTGATTATCTCTTTTGAGTTTGATGTTATGGAAGATATCGATTTCCCACAAACTCCTTGTGTTTCAGGAATCTTGTCAAACTCAAATCGAAGGTCAACGACAACCAACGGTTCACAGTAATTGCAAGGCACCAACATGCATCCTCTTTATCAGAGAGTTCGACCTTCACAATCTTGAAAGTGCTCACCCAACTTGGTTTAACTGGAATCTTTGATCTTCCAACCCAACGAGATCAATGGTGTTGGTGAATTGCAGACCACAAACTAGCACATCTGCTACTTTCTCCTTTGCGTTCCACAATGATTCCCCACCCTCAATCTCAATTCATAGATCGATGTTTCACACTGATTACGGGGTCCCACCTCCGCAATCTAAGAAGTGCTTACTCAACTCTATTCTAATCCCAATCATTGATCTTTCATCCCCAACGAGATCAATGACGTGGGTTGATTATGGGCCGTGAACTAGCAGTTCCGCTAAATTCACCTTCTCACTCCAAAATGATTCCCAACTATTGATTAAATCGAGCGGTTTGTGTTTGATTCGGTAATTCCTATGAGTATTTGAGTCAATATGATGACCAGGATGGCTTCTCCTACCATTAAACGGTTCACATCCATCTCCGATGTCATATGCTTAAGTCATGGGTAGTTCTGGTGACTTGACTATCGTCTACCTCCTAGATCTGACAGTCGGGATGGTTCCCAAGCATCCTCAGATCTAAGGCTCAAAGTTAAATTCGGGACTTCAGGACTTCTGGGATTTTACCTCCCTTACGATGAACTTGCTCAGTAGACTAAACTCGTGAATTCTGAATAACACCAAGGGTTAACTCCTATACTCTTTCCCATATCCAACAGTCACAATAGACCGTGGCTTCTTCTAAACAGATTTTGTTCGTTTGTCTTCCAAACAAGGGGACCTTCCCTTTGGATACTTCATCCTCGCTACTCTTCCTGAGCTTTGTTAGCTCTGAAAGGATTAATATATTTCTGCTCCTTCTCTTGAACTTAACGCTTGGAAGAATCCTTTCATGCACCCCTTACGTTCATTCCTCAACTCTATAACTTAAGTGGTTCTTGGTCTCTCCCTGCCACGCAGAGAGCCTATGAATATGTGCACTATCTCTCCTGAGATTTAATAGACTCCCTCCTCTAAGGGACTCAGAACAAATAGGAGTGTCTACATGTGTACATGAAACTGTGCCCAAGTTTGATGAACTCAGAGGTCGTGGATCTATCTTAAACCACCAAAGAGTGCAAGCATTTATGAATAAAAAACATGTCCAATCCATACTTTCTAAAATACGCAATTGAAATAAGAATAAAGAGATACAGTATATCCATTAAGAAAACATACACATTCATGGGTCATTCATAGTATATCCCATTCCATTAGATAATTACAACTTAATTTCACAGGGTATGAGAATACTTATCTATTACAAGTTGCATCCAACCAACTGACTATGGGTGTGCACCTTTCCACCCAACCATAGGCTCAAGGGATTTCATTCTTAGCACTTTGGCCACCCTCATGCCAAGCCATGATATCACTAGGGAATTTACTCCATCTCTCAGAAAAAATCTCTCTGTCACAATGAGCCTACGAGGTTTATCATATGATTCCTCAACATCAAGCTCGCATTCGGGTCCTTCAGACCGTGTTCTTAGCACTTCCTTTGGATTCACACATCTCCCTTATGATCTTGTGCTCTTGTCCTCATGTTTTTCCTCACTTGTTGTCTCTGTATGTATCTTACCTTCCCTCCTCTGAAAGGTTTCCGACCTATCATGTTCCTTATGTCATAAGGAAGCTTGGGTCTGTAGATTTCTGTGGAACTTTGAGTTGACCTCCTGTAGCTTGACCATTCTTCCATTCATTGGCAGTGGTTGATGATTCAACCACTGGTTCTTTCTTTATTAACTGATTTCTTTCCTCTAGAGATATCATGGCTCGTACTTCAAGTCTTCTCACCCCAACAGTCAGTTATGGGCAGTTTAACAATAATACATATAGATTGTCCACATGCCTTAGCATGGTAATCCTATTTTATGATTAATTACAAGCTAGGGAGAAAAAGGGTGATACACATGTCCTGGTCCTTACATGAGGTAAGGATAACAAATCCATTCTAACCTTTGGGAAAAATGGTTGGCACCGTAATGGATTACATAAGGAATGTGAGATTTGGTCTCTTGTTAATTGTAATAAATACTGATTTTTTATTTAAGTTAGCCATTAATCTATCGGTACACCGTAGATATCCCCATCTCCTAGATATATTTATTTTCTGAAAAGTTAGGGTTTGATAGATATCCCCATCTCCTAGATATGTTTATTTTCTGAAAAGTTAAGGTCTGATATTAGTAACTATTCAACTTAAGGCCCTGTTATTACAAGTATCACTCCAGTCCATTAAGACTTCTTTAATCCTCTTGCTTGTAATAGGAATGTTGCACTTATCATTTATGGATGTATCGTTTATACAAACTGTGTTTGCATTTTTATTCATTATGAAATTTTCTTAATATTTATTTAGTTATTGAATCAGTTTCCTTTCGTATTTGGTTTATATACCCAGGGTTTCTTACTGATATAAGTTGACCGAGATAGTCTTTTCGTGTCTTCACCATATCATTATCCTTTAACCATTTTACCATATTCTGGACATAGTTGTATTATTATTATTATTATCTAAAGTTCGCTTATGTGGAATCTCTTCCTACAAATGATCTATACCCTAAAATTACCCATATTTTGATCCATACTAAACAATATTAAAACAAAAATCGATTAATTTCTCTGAAGTCTTTCATGAGCCGGAGCAGTTATATTAATTGAATCTTTTTGTACTTTGGAATCCATTTAGTTCATTTTAATCAAAACATATAAGAGATATCTCGGTATATAAATATATATACAATATTCAATACTTGATGAAATTATTTATGTGTTGCACCGAGACGCTTATAGCAATGTATGTGTACCCTTTTGAATCTACTCGTAGGTCTATGGAAAATTACTCGATCAAAAACCTCATGTATGAGAATGATGAATATTATTGTCTCACTTGAAAAAGATTTAATGATTCCTCCTTTCAAAAGTTTACATGAAATAATTCCTTATCCATTAATATTTTGTC
>JASDQU010105543.1:160726-171921 GCA_032191745.1 Picea mariana | reverse complement strand
CTCTTTCTCCCTTGTAAATCTTGCTACAAGTATTTGCAGCAATATTTTTCTGAATAATAGAAAAGCTTTGGAGGATCCATGATGTGCATTGAGAGTCTTCTTGGTGCCATATTTGTGCTTCATTGAGGTGATACCTGTCTTTTGTTTTCTCTTGTGTATTTCTTGCTCATAGATCTAGTTTAGGAGATCCAAGCAAAGTATTTTGCTTGGATAAATTTATGGTAGTCTTACTATAGATTTAGTGAGTGATTTCTTATTGATATTGCAAAGTATTTTGTTATTTCATATGAATCTACTCACCTCCTCTCATTTTCTGTAGCAAGATCTCACATTTTGCAGGTCACCAAGGGTTAGAGAAGACAAATTTCAGATCTGGAAATTTGTCTCTTCAACCAACAAAAAGCCTCTAACATTTTCTATTCCATTTTTTGTTCTTTCCCTCTTTCTTTTGAGCAATTTTCTGTTCTGTAATAGGTTTAAAATCACTTATTTACTTGTTGATTTTTACATGTAATATTTCTGTTTTCACCAACAGAAATTTTTTGAAGTGTTTTGGTTGTCTTACAGCATTTTCAGCAAGCTTTAGCTTGCTGATTTTTGCAGATTCTCGCCAGGACAAGGGGAGGTGTTGCATGTTTGGAGCCTCAAAACACTCAAGAAGAGCCTCCCAACTTGGGGTAACAAGACCCCCTTCTTCTCTCATCTATTTCCTTAATTGTAAGCAGTCCAAGAGAGTCTCTTGGGCTTGCATTCTTCTCTAAGTTTTAAATTTCTATTTTGTAAATTGTAATTTAATTGTGCCTACACCTTGCAAAGTGGTTTGGCTTAGCCAACCCATGCAAAATCGTAAGGCTAGGTAGTTTATTTTTCTTTTTATGCATCTAATTGTTTTCCCCACTTGTCCTTAAGGCAAGGTTGAGAGGCTAGGCTTATTTGTTTCTCTTTTAAGTTATTTATTCTTATTATTCACCCACTTTGGCACAGAACCGGTAGGCTTGTCCTCCTCCTTGTGCCTTTGTTGAGGTTGCAAAGTATTTGATTTATTTCTTGTTTGCCCCACTTGTCCTTAAGACAAGGTTGAGTGGCTAGGTGCAATTTATTTTACTTTCCAAGTCTTTTACTTGCAGTGATTTATTTTGCCTACACCTTGCTAAAAGGTTTGGCTTAGCCAACCCATGCAATATCATAAGGCTTGCATTTCTTGTATATTTTGTTAATATCTCTCTTAAATTGGAAGTAATCTTGTGTTGCAATTCTTTCTAAGTTGGTAATAATCATAAGTTGTAGCTTTTAGGATTTGGAGTAATCATATCTAGTTTAACTAGGCACCCAGACTGGTACAACTTTCGCTATCAAAAAGGGTGCTTATGGAGGCTACAGGGGGTGCTAAGTCGGGGATGACTTCACGACACTAGGTGTCCCCCCTGCTTGAGCGCCCAAGCATTCTGGGTTGATCTGTGGAGCTAGGGAAGGGCCTTGCTTGCCCTTCTTCTTGAGCACCCAACGATCATTTTGGCCAAAGCAGTAAGAGTCTAGGGGTAGACACATAGTCTAGGCTTGCATTTTCAAACCTTAATCCCCCTAACTAAAGAGAGACTTTAAAATTCTCCTAAAATTTACCTACAACACTTCCACAACACTTATGCTTTAATTTCCAGTTATCTTTAGTTTTGCAAGTTTTATGTTCAGGGCTTTTACATGTTCATGTGATTCACTTTACTAGCAACTTTATTCCTATTAGAATTAGGGAAAGAAAACAAGAATTTAATTTTCAAAATTTTCTGTAGACAAGATCAGCATGAACACATTAAATTTATACAGATCTGAACTCCTAAAACATTCTGAGTATGCTAGGTGATTAGATCTGAACTTAGAAATTAATTCTGAACATGTATAGTAAATAGATCTAAGTCATAAACAATTTTAAGTCATAAATTAATTCTGAACATGTACAGTAGTTATATCTAAACCATGAACAATTTTTGAGTGAGCAAAACACTTAGATTTGAACTAGAAATTAATTCTGAACATGTACAGTGGATAGATCTAAGTATAAGCAAAACAATAGGGCTGTAAACAGTAACTTACCTCTTCATGATCTTACCTCTGTGTAAGCATGCCACATATGAGAGATGATAGGCCACTGTAATATGCTCGGATAAGTCTGAAAGTCATGGATCTACCTCAAAAAGSGTTAGATCTCTAACAGTGAGAAAAGAGGACTGATATGCCACCATGAAAACCCCATACAAAAAATCTGGAAGTAAAAAMTTTATCAAGGCTAAGAACTGTTATGCCATCAAGGAAAATCCCACACAAAAACTGGAAGTAAGCCCTTATCAAGGCTACAAACAGTGAGGACAGTATGAGTGGGAAGGGCAGGMAGATCCAAATCTGAACAAGAGGTGAACGGCTGCCAATATTAGAGGTCCAGCACCCCAGTAAGGAGGCCGCGACCCTTAGGTTCTAGTTCTGCCCTGGGAAAGGGACAGTAACCTCAAGAAGGAGGTCCGCCACTTAAGAGAAGGCTGGTTGTAGCAGTGAGGAGAGAGGGCGGCAGTCTTAGATAGATGAAGGAGGGTATATATAGCAGCAATAACCCTCAACCTGGCAGCAGCAAAAGGATAGCCCTCAACACATCAACACACAGTTCCTGGCAGCAGCAAAAGCACAGACCTCAACACAGCAACACAAGGTGACCTGGCAGCAACAAAGAGGATAGCCCTCAACACATCAACACACAGTTCCTGACAGTAGCAAAAAAAAAGAGGTCGATCTGAACTGTCAAGGAAGGCCGCAGACCTAAAAAGAATAGCTCAGAGCAATCCTTCACTTGGCATAGGAGAGAGTGAGTGTAGTATTAAGTGAAGGGGGAGGGGTGCATATTTATACTTTGAGGCAAGGGTTAGGGTAAAAAGAAATATAATTAAAATAATAAAAAATAATACATTTAATTAATATAAATATTAATTAAATATTTCTTTTATTAGCCCCGAAGACAAAAATACAAAAACCCCAAAACAAACTCAAGCTCAGAAACCAAGGGTGTGGGGGGTTTAGATGAGGTTACTTGGTGGCAACACTTGTCCTTATAATTCTCAAGGTGACCTTTTTAACTTTATCATCACTGCATATGGGATACATCCCTCATGTGATCATGTCCACCTTCAAAGAGGGTCACATACCAACAACTACCTGATCAAGGACCAGGGTGCCCCAGAGCATATCTAGGGTCTTATCCACCAAGGTACAAAACCAAGGATCAACCCATGCCTTAGACATGGGTACCCTGGAACATGTCCAGGGGCCCTAGACATATCTAGGGACTTAACTGCTTGGTCCCAGACCAAGAACCCCAGTCATATACTGGGGGCCCTCTCAAGGGTCTTTACTGCTTGGTCCTAGACCAAGAACCCCAGTTATCTACTGGGGGCCCTTTCAAGGGTCTTTACTGCTTGGTCCCAGACCAAGAACCTCGGTTATCTACTGGGGGCCCTTTCAAGGGTCTTTTGTTGCTTGGTCCCAGACCAAGAACCTCAGTCATCTACTGGGGGCCCTCACAAGGGTCTTTTGCTGCTTGGTCCCAGACCAAGAACCTCAGTCATCTACTGGGGGCCCTCACAAGAGTCTTTTGTTGCTTGGTCCCAGACCAAGAACCCCAGGTGAGTACTGGGGGCCCTAGTCCACAACTAGGGTCTTAAGTCATCCTCTAGGGAGAATGGCTCTTGCAGCTGCATTAAATTCAACAATTCCCAAGTACTTTGCTTTCAAGTTGGGCACATTTACTTTAAGTCTATCTTTCTCTAAGGTTGTGCACCATCTCTATTTGGGCATTCTACTTTCAAAGTTGCGCATTATCTCTATTGGGTGATTTACTTTCAAGTCCTCCTGCTTCATAAGTTGCGCACTAGCTTCAATGGAAGATCATTTCCAAGTTACATCTTTCATGTTTGGATATCTCATGTTCATTGTATATTGGGTCTAATTGTTCTTTAGTTTTGTTACATAGTTGTGCTATTATCTAATGTGTTGGTTCCATTGTATACTTGTTCCTAGCATATTTCATTTGTATATTTCATCTTGTAGTTATCCCAAGTGTAAAGTTATATTCTTATTTCTTTGTAATTAGATCATTTAATTGTTATTTGTATTTCTATTGTATAAACTTAATTGACCCCCTTTACCCAATCTTTAAGCATTGGTCATAGTTGTGCTTGTAGGGAAAGGTCTACTTGTCATTGAAGCTTTGCATCTGCATTGTTGCTTGTCATATAGGTTAGTCTCCTCCTAACTTAATAAACTAAAATTAACTCCTAGATCACATTAATCTACTTACGTAGTAAGTAGGGTCTACCCCCTTGGCTTCCCTAGGAGTGAGCCTAGACGGAAGAAGTCCAAATCGAGGTGACAATGGGTTTGGACTTAGGCATTGTGCCTCCAAGGACACACCAAGTGGGTTGGAGACTTCTCCACGCTTGTAGGTGTGTATAAGGACGGCAACAGGTTTAACCTCTAAGAACACATGATCCCCCACTAAAAATTCTCTCTAGATCCTGTGAGTATTTGCATAATTCTTTTGGTGGTCTTGGGCCACTTTTATGTGTGCCTGTTATCACACAATCTTACACCCAAGTGCAAAGCCCTCACAGGGTACAAAGATGAGTGTAACATGGAAGTGTTGCCACTGTCACCTAGACAACAACTTCCCTCTTTTTAGTGAAGGACAAGTCCAACACAAGGGAGGCTTCCCTAGTAGCACCTAGAGTTCCTAAGGCAAGACAATTCAAATCTAAGGTCACCTATGTTACTACCCAAATTACCACCAACTTATTATGATATGTGAGTTGTGAATTAAGTTGGTTACTAAAGGTAAATTCCAGATTTAGGTTATTGACTTTTTAGGGTTATTTTAGAGGGTTAATTAAGTGATTATCCAATGAAATTCAATCCCAAAACAATCCAGATCTGAAAAATACCAAAGGCTGTTATAAAACTTGCTTGAAAGATGAGAAAATTGAAGCAAATAGACAAGTAATAACAGCAGTATGTTTCAGCCATGTAAACAGATTTAAAATGAATGATTTCTAGGGCTAAAACCATAAGTAAACCTAGAATTAATGCAACTTGCTAAGTCTGAAAGTTAAGGGGATATAACAACCAATAAAACCAAGTCGTTTCACTCTAGAAATGCAGAAATATAAACCAGCAAGGCAAACTTTACAAGTTAGATGATTTATCAAGTCAAACACATGCAAAATAGCCAAGACGTCTAGGGTTCCTATGGCTGGAATTTTTATGCAAGCTGCAAAAACTTAGATTTACCCTAAAACAAAAAGTAAATTTTTTTTTATTTTTGAATTTATGATTTACTAGACAAAAATAGACTAGTGCCTACTTGATTTTTTGGGCATATGGGGTCAACTAAGGCTCCTCTTGAGAAAATGTAAGTGAGCCTAGGGTGATAATTAGGGTTGTCCACTACAAACCCTAGCAAATCCTCCTAATGCTTTACAAGCTTCAAGATGATTCAAGGGGAAGATCCTGCACTAGAAATCTTCCAATGGCTTTGAGAAGGGATGTATCAAGAAGAGAGAAAGAGGGAGCACCACCAACACTGGAGAAGTAACACCACATTTGCATCAATTCAAAATAAAATACCACAACGATTCAAAGAGACCACTTACTCATCAAATTGATTCATCAAAACCATTGATCCAAGAACATCCATCAATTTGCAAAGCATCCACAAGACATATTCCAAGAGAGCGCTCTAGCTAGTTGTCCATAGCATAATCCAGAAAGTACACTTGAGTACCATTAACCTATCACTGGTCATTAATGGACAATAATATAATTTCTTTCTTTCTTTCTCGTAGGATATTTAGATACTGGAAGTTATGATTCCCAGTCAGATCTCACAAGTTCTAATGGGGAAATTATGTTTCTTGTGACAAGTTTTTTTGTAAAGTTGGAGATAAAACAACCCACCTGGACTATTCAGCTACTATTGTTCAACCACACACTTCCCTAGTAGATGGTTCAGAACTACACCAACAATTTATCTTGTTATAATTCGAAATGCACTTCAAAGTTCATCTTGATTGATTCTGCATTGACGGTTCATAGATACCCTAGCAATTATTCAACATTGGTCATTAGTGAATACATTGGTGGTGGATTTGGCCTCGACAGTTCGTGAGTGCTAAAGCCAAGCTTAGCACATGATGGCAGATTTTCATTACTCAGAGTTAAAGATTGGACAGGTTTCTAGCAAGTGATATTCAGGGCAATTATCTTCAGAATGCAATGTAGACTCATACTAGTACAAAGATTGATAGATTTCTTCAGTCAACATGTTTCCCATGCTTGCATATGGCATTCAGTTCTTGGCACATGAATGGGCAGGTGAGAAATTCGAAAGAGTAATTTCAAATTTCCAAGACATCTCTGGAATTTTCTACTTTTAGAAAGCTCATATATAACGTTGCTGTTTATGAGCCCCAATCTGATCTTTTACTGGTAATTTAGTGGAGTGTAAGCACAAGCCTGCCTGTGAGCTAGGGCCCACTCATAGGTATGGCTCTGTGCTATTTAATGTTCATAACTATTTGCTGATAATTAGATTTATATATGCTGATCAGATTTGTATAGGATTGTTAGTTTATATATTTTTCATGGTATGCTGAGGAATGGTTATGTGTTGCATAATGGCCATTTGCAATTGTTGAAGAATGATGAATAGAATATGTTAGAACTCATACTTTTGCAGATTATTGATTTCCCTCTTGTCTTTTACTTATATTGACATCATCCGCTAAATCTGGGTTTGCATTCTATAGCTCTAGCACTATTTGGATTATCAATAATAAAATTATGATTTGGGGATGATGTAATCTGCTGGTATAGTTCCAACATAATTATTAAACGATAACTTTGCTTCTGAAATTCCAGTATGTAAATTAGAACAGATTAGATAGCTTCCTTTGCTTTGATGGTGTGTGCTACAAAATCACTGTATTTGTGACTCTACGAGGTGAACATGCGAGGGAGCAGGGTTATGAGAATTCAGAGACCTTACCCCGAGAGGTACCACCAACTGGGTTGGGGGTTGTAAGCATTGTGACTTCATCTTTTATGCTTTTCTTTTGATTTATGCATGGTTTAGTTTAGTTAGTCTTTTCCAATAGCTTGGTGAAAGTTTTCTTTCTATGTATACTACACCGGGTGCCTCGCAAGTGTAAACTGAACCCTGGGTTGACAAATTAAGTGACAGTGTAGAGTGACACCAAATAATTGGGAATCATATTTATACCCCGTCAAAGAGATGGGGGACATTACAATCTCCCCTGCTTGAAATTGCTTGTCCTCAAGCAATTCCAAACCTGTCTTCCGTACCATCTATTTATTCTCCCACGTGGCATCGTCAATGGGTAGATCTTTCCACCTGATCAAATACTCCTTGATGTTTCTCTTCCGGAGCCTTTTCTCTCGAACCTCAAGTATCTCTTCCGGAATCAACACAAGTTGTCCTTCTTCATCCATGGGAGGTAGTGTCTCAATGGGAATGATGTGTTGGCTAATGGCTTTCTTCAGGCAGGATACATGGAAGACGTTGTATATTCGACTGCCCTGTGGAAGCTCTAGCTCATAAGCTACGGCCCCTACCCTTCTGCTGATCATGTAGGGCCCAAAGAAGCATGGTTGTAGCTTTTTTGCTCCGCTTCTTTTTATAGAAGCCTGCCTGTAGGGTTGGAGTCTCAGATAAACTAATTCACCAACCTCAAAAGTACGCTCCACTCTGTGCTTGTCTGCTTGGACCTTCTGCTGGTTCTGTGCTCTCTATAGATGATCCTTCAACTCTCGGAGGATGTCTTGGCTCTGTTGTACACAATCCTGTACCATTTGTGCCCTGTTGTCCCCAAAGGCAATCTCCACAAAGGAGATTGGATCATAGTTGTATAAGACTTTGAATGGTGTCATGCCTATGGATACATGATGGGTGGTGTTGTAGCAGTATTCTCCCAAGTGCAACCATCTGACCCACGCTTTCGATTGTCCTGCTACGTAATTTATGAGGTAGCCTTCCACCCATTTGTTGACTATTTCGGTCTGACCATCCGTCTGAGGGTGATAGCTAGTACTAGGGGTCAATGTCGTGCCAATTAATCTGAACAACTCCTGCCAAAACGTACTCATGAACCTGCTATCCCTGTCACTGATAATGGTCTTTGGTAGGCCATGCAACCTGAAGACCTCTCTGAAAAATAGTTCGGCCACCTATGCTGCGCTGAAGTCAGTGGCTATGGAGAAGAAGTGTGCAAACTTCGTCAACCTGTCCACTACTATGAAAATGCAGTCCTTCCCCTGCGCTCTGGGCAAGCCGGTGATGAAATCCATGGATATGCTTTCCCACTTGTGTTCCGGAATGGGCAAGGGTTGCAGTAGTCCTACTAGGTGAGTGTGCTCATCCTTGTTCTCTTGGCATGTAGTGCACTCTTTGACATGCTTAATCACATCTTCCTTGAGGCCCTTCCATGAAAACCTCTCTCTCACCTGTCTGTACGTCTTACTAATCCCTTGGTGCCCTGCCACTGGTGAGTTATGACATGCATGTAATACCTTGGCTTTGAAAGCCGATCCAGGAACCAAGAAAATTCAGCCCTTGCAATAGATGAGGTCCTTTACGATCCTGAAGTTATCATCCTGTATCTGTCCGTCCAATAGCTGACAAGCGAACTGATCCTTTGCATATTCCACCACCAAGTGGTCCTTCCAGTCAACTGACATACCCGTCATGGCGAAAATGGATGGCCTCCGAGATAATGCATCAGCCACTACATTGTTCTTCCCTTTGACAAATTCAATGTCAAAGTCGTAGGCTTGTATTTTGCTTGCCCATTTTTGTTGCCTTTCATTCAAATCCTTCTGCTCCAATAGGTATTTAAGACTGTTATGATCTGATTTGACCACAAACCGTGCACCTACCAAATATTGCCGAAATTTGGCTAGTGCATGCATGATAGCCATCATTTCTTTGTCATAAATGTTGTAAAGCAGTTCAGGACCCCTGAGTTTCCGGCTTTCATAGGCAAGAGGGTGCCTATTCTGCATTAGTACGGCCCCTATATCTTCCCCTAAGGCATCACACTCCAAGGTGAAAGGCAGGCCGAAATCTGGAAGGGCTAGGACCGGGCATGTGCTCATCACCTTTTTCATTTTCTCCATCGTGGCTTGAGCTTCTTCACTCCATTTGAAGGCCCACTTTTTAGTTAAATCGGTCAAGGGTGCACACCGTTGAGAAAACCCCTTGACAAATTTCCTGTAGTACGTGCATATGCCTAGGAATCCCCTTAACTCTGTGAGTGTCTTAGGAGTAGGCCACTCCATAATGGTTGTTGTTATTTTCTCCTGATGTACTTGTACCCCTTTTGCTCCGATGATGTGTCCCAAGTAGAGTACCTTTGTCATCCCAAACTCACACTTGGATTCCTTAGCGTACAGTGACTATTCCCCCATGATCGACAGGATTTGGTCCACATGTTGAAGGTGTTCCTCTCACGTCTTGCTGTAAATGAGCAAGTCATCAAAGAATACTAGCAAGTGTTTCCTCAACTGTTTGTTGAACACATGGTTCATGCAAGATTGAAATGTGGCTGGGGCATTGGTTAACCCGAAGGGCATTACCAAGAACTCATAATGGTCGTAATGACACCTGAAACTGTTTTTGAGATATCCTCCTCCCTCATCTTGATTTGATGGTAGCCAGAACGAAGGTCAATCTTTGTGAAGTAGACAGCTCCATGCATTTCGTCTAGCAACTCATCGATCCTGGGTATAGGGTACCTGTTTTTTATCGTCTTTTTATTCAAGGCCCGGAAGTCAATGCACATCCGCATAGTCCCATCTTTCTTTTTGACCAAGACTATTGAAGAAGCAAAAGGACTAGAGCTTGGCCTGATGTGTCCCATGTCTAGAAGTTCCCTGATGGCCTTCTCTATCTCATCTTTATACTTCCTTGGATGCTTATATGGTATGGTGATGACTGGTTTAGCCCGTGCCTCTAGTTCGATGATGTGCTCAAACCCCCTATCCGGTGGCACACCTGGAGGAATCGGCCCAAACACCTTGTGGTGCCTGTCAAGGATCTCTTTGATCTCTGGGGTGTAGTGCACCTTACCCTTCTTGTCCACACGTGCCGAAATCCTACATTCAGCTGCATACACAATTTCCTCTCTCCTTAAGATGGCTTCCATCCTCTTGGTCGTAAATACCCTAGCAGAGTTACCTGTCATGCCTTTGAGCACTACCTTTCGTCCTCCCTCCTCTGTAAAAGACATCTCCATGGTCTTGTAGTTGGTGGTGATAGGCCCTAATGTGCTGAGCCATTGTACTCCTAGGATGATGTTAGTGTCCGGAAGGTCCATCACATAAACGTCCTGCATTTGCTCATGCCTTCCCAAGGTGAGCTTCATACCTGGAATGTACTTGTCACAGGGCTTAGTGCTACCACCTGCCACCTCTACCTTGAACCCTTCAAATTCTACTGTGGGTATATGTCTCCTCTTCAACAATGTTGCGTCAATGAAGTTGTGAGAGGCTCCCCCATCAATCAATACGGACACTTTTTGTCCCTGCAAGACCCCCTCATCCTGAAGGTGTTGAACTTGGGCACCCCGCTGATAGATGCCAAGGTGGCTTTCCCCCCAGCCATACTGTCATGTTCTGGGACCTCTTCGTTTGTTGTCTCTGTGGTTTCAACCTCTATGTTCTGTATTTGACCATAATCTTCCTCCTCCTCCTTGTCTGAAGTCACCTCTATGTAGTGTACCTAGCCACGTCCCATGCACTTGTGTGATGGGTTCCATGGTTCTTTGCATGTGAAGCAGAKTTGCTTCCTCCTCTGTTCCCTTCTGGTGTTGTCATCTATTCTGCCACGGCCCACGTCAAACCCCCTTGGGTCACGTCCTCCCGAGTTCACAGGAGGTCTTTGATCTCCTCCTCCGATGTTAAGAGGTGGTCTAGGGATAAATTTTGGTTTGGAAACTGGTCCTAGGTCCCTCGTCCTCCAAATAGCATCCTGTAGATTGGTGGGCTTGAAAGCCTTCACCCAACCCTTCAAGGGTTCCATCAACCCTTCAGTAAACAACATCATAAGTCTGGTTGATGAGATGTCTTGCACCATGACCGCTAGCCTC
>JASDQU010105543.1:42127-61291 GCA_032191745.1 Picea mariana | reverse complement strand
TGAACGATTTTATTCTTCATAATTGTATGTTAGATTCATGAGCTACTTCAAATGTTATGACTAAGAAAGTAATGGAATAGTTGAACTTAAGAATATCTAGGCCTTATCATAACATTTGTGCTATGGATAGCAGAACCATAGCGGTGCATGGTTTGATTAAGGGATTACAAGTACACTTAGTTGCATTCCTAGATATCATGATTGAGATGGACATTGTTGTAATTGATGTACCGGATACTTGGGGTATGTTGCTAAATAGAAAGACAACTGCAGATTTAGGTGGTAATTTACAGATGGACTTAACTTATGCCACCATTCCAACTCCAAATGGTTTAGAGTTTAGATTGAATAGAGAGTTGGAAAGAAAATATCATGTGGAAGATCCTAGGAAAAGGGAAAGTGAGATTGTTTTTCGGGAAGTGGAAATGGGGTGTTATGAGATAGAGTCCACTCCTATAAAGCTGAAATTAAATGATAGCCCCCCAAGCATTTGTAATGTTTGGGACCCCATGGATTCTTTTGATGGGCTTTTTCTTGAGGAAGATTTGGATAAGACAGATAATGGTTTGCCTTCTTCAGAGTTAAAGTCAAAATTAGATGTGTCAGTTGAAAAGTTGTCACCAGCTCAACCTGCATCAGAGGAATCAGTTAGAGGTCAGAACAAGTCAGATGGAATTCTTGGGCCACATCCTCCTTATTTTGAAGAAATTGGGAAAACTAAAGAAAAATTAAGTGATGAAAATCTGATGGAATTTACTAGGGATGATAAGGTTAGTATTGATCAAGTAAAGTATATCGTCCCTGATAAAAGGTATGCCAAGCTTTTTAAGGAAAAACTAAGTTCATAGACTTTACACTTGGCACCTATGGAAAACCATCATAATTTTTTTAAAGGGAACTGCCCCAAATGGCCTAAGGTTAGAAGTCGGGATTCACATGAAAGAATAAGCAGCTAGCATAAAATGTATCAGTCTTCTAGCAACTCTTCTCAGCCCGTGGGACGACATAAAGTCAGACATGCTAGCGAGCGGACCCCACCTTGAAGTGTTCTTCATGCAGCAACTTGGTGTCCATTTGGACACCCTCTGTAATGTATCTCTAACCCTTCTCCTTGTATTTCAATTTTGTATTATTTTATTCATTATGTTGATGTGTACTTAGAATTATTTCTGTATCATAGATTCATTTCGTAGTTATACACATTGTACTCTAGTGCGTTAAACGACTCACTAAGCTGTAGAAAGCCTAGGCCTTAGTGCGTTTTCCTCCTTCTCTAGCTCAATGATAAGATAAAAAAATGGCTAGCATAGGTAGGGCTAAAGATGAGAGAGTTTGATGGTGAAGTGTTGTTGAGCCAAGGCTTTAACAATCAAACCCTAGGGGAAAACGACTCACTAAGGTGTACATTTTCCTCCTTCTTTATCTCAATGACAAGAATAAAGCGGCTAGGATTGAAGAGGATAGGTAGGGTGTTGCAAAGGCAAGGCCCTAAAAATGTCTTCAATAGGTAAAATGGCTAATTGGCATAATCTAGTGGGGACATGAAATAAGGACACCAACATGTGCTTATTCCCTAGGGTTTAATTCAACAATTTCATTAACAAAATGCAAGTAAAAGACTATAACCATTTAAATAAGGGAAAGATTGCAGAAATTCACTTACATTCACCAAGTATCATCAAGCCAAACCTTAGTTGTAAACCTTCCAACAAGAAAAATGCCAAAAATAGCGAAGATAAGCCTTCCTTCAACAAGTGTGCCACAATTTCAGCCAATAACCCTAAGAGGGCTGAAAATTTCGGACCTCACCAAGTGGTGAGTGAAAGATGATGAAAAAATGAGACTAAAAACCCTCAATTTATACCATACCAATGACCTTAATTAAATTTTAGGTCACCAATAGGCCAACATGGCCAAAATACATAATAATACTGTTTTACATTAAAATATCATAATGAAACCCTAATCAAGCAAATAATGAGGACGTCATACCCTTTTAGGGTGACGTTAGCCCTTTCTAGGGAAAATGTGGGCACTTGGAGCAAAACGTTAGCCCTTCTTGGGCCTTTGGAGGCTGCCACACGTGCCAAACATGCCATAACTGCCTCCCAAAGCGCCCATATCGCTACATGATGTCGTAAGAGGTCCTGGGTGACGTCATGGGCCTTCCAAGGCCAACGCCCCATTGCAAAGGGCACAACCCCCTTGGGTAAGGCTTTGCTAGGCTGCCTCTGTGGAGCGTCCTCCTCTTCTCCGGTGCAAACTCCTCTATCCTGTCTCTGCCCCCTGGTGGGGTCTCAGCATCCATCTGGTGGGGTCTCAGCCCCATGGAGGTTCGAACTAATCATCTCCCCATGTGTACCTGTCCAATATGGTACCTATCTGTTGGGTATGATCCTGCACATCAACAGATACGCCCTCCATGGCCTCACAAGTCATAGGTATCATAGCAATGTCAATCACATCCAATCATCAATTTTATTAAACATGTGCATAAAACCCCTTTTACTCAGTCAAGTGCTCAAAGACATTATACAAATCTGCAAGACAAGTTTGGAGGAAGTGACGAGCATCATGTTGGGCTAGTGTCCACTTGATGTGGGATGTTTCCGGAAGAAATCAAATCCAAGTCATGTTAATGGATGAGGTGGATAAGGGATATCCTGACAAGGGGTGCGATGATAGTAGGGAAATGCAAGGCTTACCTATGGGTACCTTTGTAGAAGGCGAGCTGCACCTGCCCAGGATGCAAATGTTTCCAAGCCCATTCATGCTATTTATCTTCATTCTTTATTGCTTTTTCTTTCAAGAAGCTAATTGGGGGACACTGCCCTGGTGTGGTGACCAGTGGTGGCAATGCTACGCACAAGCACTTTAACGGAAATGAAAAGGTTGGCTCGTGATGAGACCCCCTTTCTCCTGGCTATGCCACCAAGAGCCACTACCCTGGCGTGGTAACCAGCTGCTAGTAGTGTCATACCGCTAGATGCCTATGGACCTAATAGGCTGGCTCATGATGAGACCCCCTATCCTATGACTAGGTCTTGATTTACTATTTTTTATGGGTCCCTCTGTTTCTTGCTGAGAAGCCTTTTACTGCTTTCTCGGGGATCCCTGGGCGAAGCATCTCGAGGTTTTATTTTTAGGATTTTATCTTTTGCCAGTTGCTTTTACCTTATGGGCCTTTAGCCCCTTCTTCCCACAAGGTAAGGTGCAACCCTTAAATAATTGGCCAACCCAATGCCCGGACCAGTGTAATGGGATGGATGAGCGGGAGCAAGATGAAAAGTGGTAAGTATGACGGGAGCGAACAATGACCTTTCATAAATTCCCCCAGTGGCAACTCAAAATCTATGGGCACAGGCTTACTCGGGCATCCTGTCATTCCCCCCATACATGGTCAAGTGGATAAGTATAAGATCCAAGCACACGTTAGAAACAAAAAGAACTAAATGCACATATTCAAAGGTTTTGAGGATCGGAGTGACACATACCATGATACCCAGACTCATTACCTCATGGAGCAACATCCATCTCTGCTACAGGACCAAGCCGAGGTGATGGATGTTGCTGCTGTTGACAAAGTGGAGGCGCAGAAAGGAAGCAAAGATGGGCCTTCCAGGGCCATGCTCAAGTTGATCTGGCTCTCGATACTCCATGTCTAGGACCTGTGGGCCTTGAGACATAATCTCCTTAGTTATCCCTAAAGTGGGGGATAACAAGTCCCTTTGATCTAGAGGGTATCATACCTAGGAACACCAGAGAGGTCGTTATGCCTCCTCCCTTTGCTGGTTTCCGTCTGTTAGCCTGCTCAGGAGGCTGTGGAACTACTGGTGGGTGGGCCCCTACCAGTATCAGTGGTCTACGGGGAGGCTGCTCCTCTGCCTGTGCCGACGACTCATCTGAGCTAGTGGATCCACTGTCTTGCTCCTCCTCCTCATTGTCCACATTGTCTGTTGCCACCTCAATATAATGAATCTCTCCCTTGCCCATGCACCTGTGGCCTGGGACCCAAGGATCTCTGCAGTTGAAGCAAAGCTTCTTCCTCATAGGCTCTCGCCTCGTTTCATCATCCAACTTCTCCGTGCCCTTCCATTCTCTCTAGAATGGCTTCCTGTCTCGATCCTTCTGTGGCATGAAAGGTTTGGAAAAGGGTTTAGTTTTTGGCACTGAGTCCGCCAAATCTAGAGTGCGTAGGATGGCATCCTGCAAGGTGTGAGGCGTATATGCCTTCACCCATCCCCTCAAAGGCTCTGTGACTCCCTCTCTGAATAACATGATCAACCTGGGCTCTTATATATCTGTCACTACCACTGTTACCCGCTGAAACTCCGTGATGAATGTCTCTACTGTGCCCGTTTGTCTTAACTGGGCTAAATCCCTGAAGTGGATCTTGGGATCCCTCCTGTCAAACCTGTCCATGAGTCTCTCTGTGAACTCCCTGTAGGAGGTGATGTGACTGTGACCCAACGTCACCAGTCTGTGATGCCACCACTCGTGCGCTCACCCTCCAATTGAGGGTAGTGAAACTGATGGCCTCTGTCTTGGTCATCTGGTTGAGCTTTTAGTATGTGTCTAGCTTTTGTACCCAAGCTCTGTTGGTGCATTTGGATGATCCGTCAAAAGAAGGTATGGTGAGTTTACCGACTTTCCGGATAAAATCAATATTATGCCCTTGCTGCTGCTGTTGTCCTCCTCTCTATGGCTCTCTAGGGCGGTTCTTGAGTCTGAGTCCACAATACTCGACCAGGGTCATGTCCTGATGGAAGTCACGACCCAACGCTGCATACTCCCTCCTATACTCTGTATTGTCCTCTACCTGAGTGGGTGGCCTCTGTGCTATCGACTGCTGTGCTGCTATTGGGGTTGCCCTCTGGAAACTGGGGAACAATGGCCTGGGAATCCTACTTGAAGAGGTGTATGTTCGAGTAGGAGACTGGGGTCTACCGACTGCCCTTGAGTTCCCCTATGCTGCTTGTGGGGCTTGTGTGCTCGGGGTGCCCACTATGGCCAATCTATCAGCCATTTGCGCCAAGGACTGTGTGATGTCCCGTTCCCAAGAGTAGGCCAACAGGGAGTGACTTAGTAGTCTATGTGTTCCCGTAGACTATAGTCAGGCACAAGGGAACAAGATGGAGAAATAAGGAGGAATTGATGGCTAACGATGAATTAAGCCAAAATACTTAGGAAAAGTTACTTAAGCTTAAGTCAACAGAGAATTAGAATGAAAAGGTGCTAAAGGGGGACTTAATTAATTGATTATTCACCTTAGGAGGAAAAGCGCCTAGCTTAAGTGAGGTCAATGGTGAATTAGATTGGGAATGGTATAAAGGGAGGAATTTGACCTCATTCCTCATTATGCATTGTTATGATTTGATGTTGAGAGTACCTAGAGGAGGAAGAGAGTCGACCTTGTTGTGGATTTCTGGAGGAAACCACCACCATTGATCGGTTTCGTTGTTGAGAGACACACCCTAGTGTTGAAATAATGTAACTGCAAAGTGTATTCTTATTATTATTTGATATATTATTCATTGGATCAATCCCCATTGTGGATTGATCATGTTAGCTACTTTAAAAGGACCAAATCCCCTTTTGCGGATTGGTCATATTGTAATTATAAAAGGCAAAAGAAGAAGTCGGCCCCAGAATATATCAAAGAGGCCCCGAAACATAATAAAGGTGGTTATAACCACCCAGTTGGAGAAGTCGGCCCTGCCAGTGAAGAGGTACTTCACATGTGCCAGTCTTGTATAAATAAGGAGGCTAGCGCCTCACTTAGACACACAACTCACTTGCTCATTCGTGAGACAAGTTTCAGAATTGTAGTTAGAGAAGGAGAGAGAGTGGCGCATATTTGGGAGAGGATCTTCTGCATTAGTTTAAAAGATCTCTTGGCATTGTATTGGCTATCTATAATAAGGAAGTTTTGCTGGGTTTTCTTCCCCTAGAGGGTTTCCCAGGATAAATGTTGTGTCTCTTGTGATTGTGTATTTCTCAGTGATCTTGTATTATGCTATTGTTATCTAATGAAATGCAAAGAACTATAATAATGGCTTAAACATTAACATGGTTTCAGAGCCAAACTGAAGGAAGCATCTTTCACAAGAGTGAAAAAACGTCACTGTTGCCGTACATGAAAATTAGGGCTTTTTGATGGTGAAGCTTTTCATCCCCAAAACCATCTAGAAAAGTGCGCCCTCCCCTAAGGATCACAAAGTACCAGAAGTATTAGAAAACCAGAAGTACCAGAAGTACCAGAGTACCAGAGGTACCAGAAAACCAGAAGCACCAGTCCAGAAATCCGCAGATCAAATTTTGGGGAGCAAAAGTTGGATTTTCTCAGATCCAAACACACCAGGCTACTCACCTCAGCGAAGCGCACCTCCTGGTAAGTTTAGATTTTGATTTTGAGCACTTTCATTTTTCGGTCATTTTCCTTGCTCCAGGTAAAGATGTCTGCAATCGTTAAGCTTGTTGACAAGCTAGAAGGAGTGGAAAACTTCCGTGTGTGGAAGTATAGGATTGGCCTCATTCTTGAAGAGAATGACCTAGCAAGATTTGTCAAAGAAGAAGTACCGAAACCTGCCGATGCTGCAGAAAAGGCAAAGCATCAAAAGGACACAATCAGAGCCAAAAGAATCATTGTAGATTCAATCAAAGACCACCTGATTCCTTTTGTGTCATCTAAGAAGACTCCAAAAGAAATGTTTGATGCCTTGACCAGACTGTATGAAGGAAAGAACATAAACCGGAAGATGAATCTAAGAACTCAACTGAAGAATACAAGGATGCAGAAAGGAGAAACGATTCAGGAATAGTTCTCCAGAATCTTAGAATTCAAAGAACAGTTAGAAGCGATTGGAGATACCATAGACGAAGACAAAATCATCATGACGGCCTTAAATGGTCTCACAAGACCTTCGGATGCATTCATCCAAACGATATGTGCTAGAATGGAGAAACTGAAGTTTGATAGTCTATGGGAAGAATGCATCCAAGAAGAAACAAGAGTAGCGAATTGTGAAGCATTACTAGCAAGAGATGATGATCAAGCCCTAGCTACTCACACCAAAGGAGGAAGGAAGAAACCCTACTTTCAAAAGGAGACTCATAAAGAGCCTCAACAGTCAAACAAATTCAATCATAAAGAATCTCATCCAAAGAGATTTCAGAAGAAAGGACAACGAAAGGAAAGGGACTACTCATCTGTACAATGCTATCATTGTGACAAGATGGGACACATTGCGAAGTTTTGTCCAGCCAGACGAGAAGAATACAAGAGAAAACATAATAGGCTCCATGCCCACGTAGTCGAAGATGAAGAGCCACCCGCAAAGATGATAAGAGAGCAGATCAAAGACCATATCTTGATCTCGGCCCTCTCAGGATCTGTAACACCTGGAGAGGACACTTGGCTCATTGATAGTGGTGCATCCAAGCACATGACGGGACAAAGAAACATTCTCTCTTGTATCTCAGAAAAGAAGTTTTCTCAGAATGTGACACTTGGAGATGATTACCAATATCCCATCAAGGGAGTGGGAGAATCAAACCACAAACTGAATTCATGGAATTCACTAAAAATGAAGGATGTACTATATGTACCAGGCTTGAAGAAGAACCTACTCTCCATTTCAGCTTTAGAAAAAAAAGGCTTCAGAGTTGCCTTTATAGATGGAGAAGTTCTTATGTGGGCTAAAGGAGAAACCTTAAATGAAGCAATCATGATTGGAAGTGAAGAAAATGGCTTGTATAAACTAAAGGGTCACTCAGATGCTGCCATGACCCACGCCATTGAAAACTCATGTGAACTTTGGCATAGAAGGTTAGCCCACATCAACTACAAGGCACTACCATACATATGGAAAGCGGTCACAGGTTTACCAGAACTCAAAGGTGACCATGAAGGCGTATGCAATGGATGTGCACAAGGGAAGAACATCAAGAACCCATTTCCGAAGAGGGTCAGCAAGGCAGAAGGAGTCCTAGAACTCATTCAGATGTATGTGGCCCAATGCCATCATCCTCCATTAGTGGGTATGTATATTATGTATCATTCATTGATGATTATTCTCGTAAAACCTGGATATATTTCTTGAAACCTAAAAATGAAGTGTTCAACAAGTTCAAGGAATTCAAAGCCTTGATAGAGAACCTTTCTGAAAGGAAGATTAAGATACTCAGGTCAGATAATGGAGGAGAATATACCTCAAAAGAGTTTGTGAACTTCTGCAAAGATGTTGGGATCAAGAGGGAACTCACTACTCCCTATAATCCCCAACAAAACAGTGTAGCTGAACGAAATAACATAACCATAATGGAAGTTGTGAAGACTATGATCCATGATCAAGATCTTCCTATGTGCTTATGGGCAGAAGTAGCAATGGCAGCTGTATATGTGCAGAACCGATTGTCCCATAGTGCACTTGGGCTCAAGACACCGGAAGAGATGTTCACCGGAAAGAAGCCAGAGGTAAGCCATCTCAAAATATTTGGCTGTCCAGTGTTTATTCATATACCGAAAGAAAAGAGAAACAAGCTGGACCCTTCAGGAAAGAAGGGAATATTTGTGGGATACTGTGAGGTCTCCAAGGCCTTCAAAATCTATATACTAGGTCACCATCACATTGAGATCAGCAGGGATGTGACCTTTGATGAAGATGCAGCACTCAAGAAATCTAAACGATGCCAGCTTGAAGAAGTATATGAAGAGGAACCCGTAATCCCCAGTACTGCAATGAGGGAGGTTCCCAGAGCTGCAGAACCAGCGAGGGAAGTCGTAACTTCCCCTAATGAGGAACTTCTAGAAGACCATGATATAGTAGAAGTGCAAGAACCTCCTCAGATGACGACCCTCCATAAAAGAAAGCCAGCTTGGGCTAGAGAGCTTATTCAAGATGGAGAGAAGTATGGTGTTCCCCAAGGAACTACGAGAAAGGTGAAAAGACCAAAGCCATTCTCCAGTTATACGACTTTGATATGTGATCTTCTAGAAGAGAAACCTACCTGCTTTGAGGAAGCCATTTAGAGGAAAGAATGGGCAGATGCCATGACAGAGGAATACCAATTCATAATGAAGAACGAAGTATGGGAAATAGTTCCCAGACCGAAGAGTAAAGATGTGGTATCCTCCAGATGGCTCTTCAAAATAAAACATGCTGCTGATGGAAGTATTGAGAAGTATAAAGCAAGATTTGTCGCTCGTGGCTTTTCCCAGAAGGAAGGCATTGACTATGAAGAGACATTCGCTCCTGTGGCCAGATACACTTCGATCAGAACCATCATAGCTCTTGCAGCTAAGATGAAGTTGAAGCTGCACTAGATGGACGTGAAGACAACTTTCCTAAATGGTGTCATCGAAGAGGAAGTGTATGTAGAGCAACCTCAAGGATTTGATGTTGAAGACAGGAAGTCTCATGTCTGCAAATTGAAGAAAGCCTTATACGGGTTGAAGCAAGCTCCTAGAGCTTGGTATGGCCGTATAGACAGTTTTTGACGAGCTTAGGCTTTACCAAGAGTAAACCAGACTCTAACCTCTACTTCAAGATCATGAACGATGAGCCAGTAATCTTATTGGTATATGTGAATGACTTATTCTTAAATGGAGAAGAAAAACTCATCAATGAATGTAAAAAGTGACTTGCCTCGTAATTTGAAATGAAAGACCTTGGCCTAATGCATTATTTCTTAAGTCTTGAGGTATGGCAGAGTCCTAAGAGGATCTTCCTTAACCAGGGGAAGTATATGGTCGAAATCCTGAAGAGATTTGACATGTTGGAGTGCAAGCCCATGAATACACCCATGGAAGTGAAGCTGCAGTTGCTGGTTGATACTTCGTTAGAGTTGATTGATACCTCACTGTACAGACAGATTATTGCATCGCTGATGTACCTGACAAACACCAGACCAGACATTTGTTTTGCTGTGAACAACTTGAGTTAGTTTCTGGTAGAGCCCAGACGTGCTCACCTAGTGGCTRCAAAACATGTGATGAGGTACCTTAAAGGTACAATAGATTGTGGTCTCAGCTATGATGGAGATCATGATTTAACATTGAGTGGATATACTGATGCAGATTGGGCAGGAAGTGTTTCTGACAGGAAAAGCACTTCAGGATGCTGTTTCAGTTTGGGATCAGCTATAATCTCGTGGCARAGTAGAAAGCAATCTAGCATTGCTCTCAACACAACGAAAGCAGAATACATTGCTGCATGTTCTGCCAGCTGCAAAGCTATATGGCTTCGAAAGTTGCTGACCGGCCTATTTGACCTAGAGATGAGAGCAACCTTGATTCTATGTGACAACCAGAGCTGCATAAAGATGACAGAGAATCTTGTATTCCACGACAGGTCGAAGCACATAGAGATCCGTTATCATTACATCTGTGACATGGTGCAGAGAGGAACCTTAAAGCTCCAGTACATTAGCACAGATGAACAGGTTGCTGACGTGTTGACCAAGCCACTATCTCGTGTAAAGTTTGATTACTTTCGAGATAAGTTTGGTATAGTCCGAAAGGGCCCTCCTCGAAAGGGGGAGTAGATGCTGTGATGAGAGATCTCTTGCTTTCGACCTGATGGTTGTGACGTAAAGCAAGAGGATGTGATATGACTAGTACTGTGCTGCCAACTGGAGAGCTGTGACGTAAAGCCAGTCTAGTATCCTGCTTCCGACCTGATGGTTGTGACGTTAAGTAGGACGAGTACCTTGCTTCTGACCTGATGGTTGTGACGTAAAGCGAGATGATGTGTGACTAGTACTATGCGTTCGGCTGTATAGCTGCGATGTAAAGCAAGTCTAGTTCCTTGTTTCCGACCTGATGGTTGTGACATAAAGCAGGATGTGTACCTTGCTTTCGACCTGATGGTTGTGACGTAAAGAAAGATGATATGATGAGACTAGCACTAAGCTTCTAGCTGGATAGCTGTGACGTAAAGCCAGTCTAGTATCCTGCTTCCGACCTGATGGTTGTGACGTAAAGCAGGATGAGTATCTTTCTTGCAGCTTGAGTGCTGTGACGTAAAGCAAGACGATGAGATGAGACTAGTACTGTGCTTCCAGCTTGATAGTTGTGGCATAAAGCCAGTCTAGTATCTTGCTTCCAGCTTAAGTGCTGTGACGTAAAGCAAGACGATGAGATGAGACTAGTACTGTGCTTCCAACTTTATAGCTGTGACGTAAAGCCAGTCCTGTATTATAATGAGCCAGCCTCGTGCTGTGATGATGATGATGTATCCGTTTTTATACTAATACATATTGATGCATATGATGATGGCATTCCTTTGAGAATGATGATGCTGCCGATGAAGAAAACTTTCAATGATTTATAGATACGCTAGTCAGTGTTCCAAGATGATATTGATGATGCTGTCCTCTCACCCACTTGATGTTGTTGATGATGTTGTCCTCTCTCTCTCGCATGATGCTGCTGAAGAATACCCTTCTTATTAAGGGGGAATGTTGAAATAATGTAACTACAAAGTGTATTCTTATTATTATTTGATATATTATTCATTGGATCGATTCCCATTGTGGATTGATCATGTCAGCTACTTTAAAAGGACCAAATCCCCTTTTGCTGATTGGTCATATTGTAATTATAAAAGGCAAAAGAAGAAGCCGGCCCCAGAATATATCAAAGAGGCCTTGAAACATAATAAAGGTGGTTATAACCACCTAGGTGGAGAAGTCGGCCCTGCCAGTGAAGAGACACTTCACACATGCCAGTCTTGTATAAAGAAGGAGGCTAGTGCCTCACTTAGACACACAACTCACTTGCTCATTCGTGAGACAAGTTTCGGAATTGCGGTTAGAGAAGGAGAGAGAGTGGCGCATAACTGGGAGAGGATCTTCTGCATTAGTTTAAAAGATCTCTTGGCATTGTATTGGCTATTTATAATAAGGAAGTTTTGCTGGGTTTTCTTCACCTAGAGGGTTTCCCAGGATAAATGCTGTGTCTCTTGTGATTGTGTATTTCTCAGTGATCTTGTATTATGCTATTGTTATCTGATGAAATGCAAAGAACTATAATAATGGTTTAAACATTAACACCTAGCCCATTGGAGATACCATCCAGGTATTTCACCAAGCTATTCAGGAGTATCCAGTACAGTGTGCGCAGCTCAACCAGTGAGGGCGCAAGTCAGATTGAGGGTTTGTGAAGCTGCACGAGGTCTGAGCTCAGATTGCAGTTTCCTTCCCACCTGTTATCCCCACTTTTTAGGGATAACTAGGAGATCATGTCTTGAGGCCCACAGGTCTTAGACATGGAGTACCGAGAGCAGGATTGACTTGAGCATGGCCCTGGAGGGCCCACCTTTTCTTCTTCCATCATCCTTATCTTGTCAGCAGCAGTAGCATCCATCACCATCGGCTTGGTCCTGTATCAGAAAGAGTTCTTGCTCCATGAGGTAATTGGTCCAGGTATCATGGTATTTGTCAGCTTTGATCGTTAAAACCTTTAAATATATGCATATGATTCCTTTTATTTCTAACAACTGCTTGGATCTTACATTTGCCCAGTTGACCATGTTTGGGGGGATTCACAGGGTGTCCTAGCAAGCCTTTGTCCATAGGTTTTGGTTTGCCACTGGGGGGATTTCTGAAAAGCCATCGTCCGCTCCCATCATAACACCACTATTTCATCTTATTTTCCGCTCACTTGTCCCACTCCCCTTGTCTGAGCATTGGGTTGACCTTTCTTCAGGATTGCACCTTGTCTCGTGGGATGAAGGGGCTAAAGGCCCAGAAGGTAAAAGCAAGTTGGTAAGAGATAAAAGCCTAAAATAAAACCTCGAGATGCTTCGCCCAGGGATCCCCGAGAAAGCAATAAAAGGATTCTCAGCAAAAAATTAAAGGGACCTGGAAGAAAATAATAAAACAAGACCTAGGCAGAGGATAGGGGGTCTCATCACGAGCGAGCCTATTAGGTCCATGGGTACCTAGTAGTATGACATTGCCACCAGCTGGTTACCACGCCAGTGCAGTGACTCTTGGTTGCATGGCCAAGGGAAAGGGGGTCTCATCACGAGCCAACCTTTCATTTCTGTGAAAGTACTTGTGGGTAACGCTGCCACCACTGGTCACCACGCCAGGGCAGTGTCCCCTGATTAGCTCTTGAACAAAAAAAAAATAAGAAAAAGAATAACAATAAAAGACTAAAAGAATAAAGGCAAGAATGGGCTTGGAAAGAGTGCATCTATGACAGGTACAACTTGCCTTCTACAAAGGCACCCATAGATAACACATTGCATCCTTGGCCCTCACTGCACCCACATGCTTGGACTTCCCTTAACCACATCGCCCACTCACATGGTTTTGATGAGGTTTTCTTCTGGGAACTCACCTTTTCCGATGGACACTAGCCCAATAGAACGTTTTGTCTTTTCCTCCAGATTTGTATAGCAGGCTTTTGTAATGTCTTTGAGCTATTGACATATGTATTAGGGATTTTATGCATATGTTTAATAATATTAATGATGAGATGTGATTGACATTACTATGATCCCTGTGACTGATGAGCCCATGGAGGGCGTAGCTTTTGATGTGCAGGACCATGCCCGATGGACAGGTACCATTTGGACTGGTACACATGGGGAGATGATCAGTTCGGACCCCCATGGGGCTGAAGAGACCACCAGATGGATGCTAAGACCCCATCATCGGGCAAAGACAGGGTAGAGGATGATCAAAGACTTTGTACCAGAGAAGAAGAGAACGTTCCACCAGAGGCACCCCGACACTGCTTGGCCTAGGGGGATTGACCCACTTTCAGAGGGACGTTGGCTCTAGATGGCCCAGGACGTCACCAGGAGGCTTATGACGTCATCATGAGCATGTTGGCAGATGGACAGGGCAGTTGGCACGTGTGGTTGCTTGGGGGAGCCCAATGAGGGATAACGTCTTGCTTCGGTAGGCTACATTTTCTCTAATAGGGGCTAATGTCACCCTAGGAAGGGGTGACGTCTTACCTTTTTCTTGATTAGGGTTTTAGTCTAGCATTTAATGTAAAAACAATATAATTTTGATATTATGGCCTTGTCGGCCTTTTTATGACCTAAAAAGTAAATTAGGTCATTGATACAGTATATATTGAGGATTTTGATCCTCATTTTATCATCATAACTCATTCACTCCATAAGGAGGTCTGAAATTTGTGCCCTATCTTGGGTATTTGGCTGGATTAAGTGATGCGCACTTGTTGAAGGAAGACATTTTTGGCATTTATGGTGTTTCTCTTGAAGGAAGGTGTTACAACTAGGGTTTGCATGGTTATTTCTTGATGAATTGTTAGTATTTTTCTGCAAAACTTCTTAAATGAATGGTTGTAGTCTTATTTTCTTGCATGTATTTATAATTTGTTGAATCAAAACCCTAGGTGACAAGCACACAAGTAGGTTCTTGTCTCATGTCCCTTGATAGAGAAACTTTCAGCCATTGAAGAAGAAGAAGAGAGCCTAGCCGTAGCTACACTCCTTTTTTTTCCTCTCCTTTTCTAGCCGTACCATTTAGACTTCAAGAGGAAGAAGACGTCCCAGGCCTAGGTTATCTACATTTAGGGCCGTTTTTCTTTTAGGGTTTGATGAAAGAGCCTTGTTGTAGCAACACTCTCCCTCATTAAGCCTTCTTGTCTTGATTTTGTGCTTCATCTAAGCTAGCCATTTTGTCGGGAAGGAGGAGAGAGCACGAGGCCTTGCTTTAGCAACACCTGAGTGAGCCTCTCTCCCCTAGGGTTTTGATTTTGAGGCCTTGCCTTTGCAACACCTCAAAACTCTTCCCTCTAGTCCTTAAAATCTTGCCTCCTTCAACTTTTGCGTCCTTCACTTATGACTCCATTAAACCCTAAGGCACTGATCTGAAAGTCCTCCAACGTTGAAGTGAAATTGATCAAACAACTCTCAAAACTCTTTGAATCTCAAACCCTAACTACACTAACCCTAGCCTAGACTAACTTACTAACCCTAAGTTGCTGACATCATCATTGGTTATTTCATCTTCAATGCAACAACGTCTTGTTTTAAGAGCAATTGAATGGTGGGTTAGGCATTAATTGAATAAATTGTTGATTGGTTACCTTGAATGCCACATTGTTCCAATATTTATTAGTGAAGTGTTATATCTTTTCATTGCTATTAATAAACATTGACTTCATCAACACTTATTGCTACATTGCTCATATATTTTTTAGATAGTCTTATGAAGTACTAACCCATTGAAATATAGTTTGCATATATCAGTTTGCTGTTGCTTTGTTCCAGGCATGTGTTCTTCATTGGGATTTACTTTGTTATTGGCTGTTTAGCCGGGATTATCTGTTTGGTGGTGGTTTGCGAAGAGGGAAATCTTATCTTTGTCCTATTAGCCTTTGCTTCTTCAAAACCACAGGTCGCCAGGAATGTCTCCCCTGGGCCTAACCTCCCTAAAGAGAAAGAACCTCCCCATCGTGGTGACATTGGGTGGGATAGGTTCCTGTTACGCCAATTTGGTCTTCCATATTATAGACTTTTCTCCTAGCTACAAACTGTGCAATAACACGACCCAGTGGAGATCCAGCCAGGGCGCTTCTATTGAGCCAGGACGCTTCTATTGAGCCATTTATCATCAAATTCTGATGGTGGAATCTTGCAGACCGCATCATCCAGCCATTTAGGGCGCAACTCTTCTGGCAGTACATTTGGGGTTGCAGATGGAACATCAGGACTAATCTGGGGAAACCCTTCCGACCCAGTTCCGCATTTGGCGAGACGATCGTTTTGAGCCCTATAGCTGTTGATTCCGTCAGTGGAATCATTTGGGGCGCATCCAGTGTCCCAGGAGGTGCGTAACCCCCCCAGGGGTCTAGATCCAGTACCTCAGAGGCCAGATCTGATATCCGACACTCATCCATTCCAGTCTAGAGGCCAGGACGCTTCTATTGGAGCAGTTTCGGGCGCATTCCGACGGTCCATCCTTCCGGACGAGTTTTCCAGCTAGTAGCGGTTACCGTATTTCTCCGGAGTCCCATATTTCTGCTGATCTATCCGTGCATGCATTAGATCTGCATTCATCTTCTGATCATGGGTATTTTTATGCTATTTGATTGTATTCCAGCGACGATCCATGAGATCTAGCTGACGATTATACTCTATATTTCCAGTGTGTTATTGTATTTCCATGCTTGAGTCGCATAATATATGTTATTGGGCAGTTGATGTTCTTTACGTCCGCATGCATCCTTTATATATTGTTTAAACCATAAATACACGACATGCACATGAAATAACCAACATGCACCTGAAATAACAAACATGCACATGCAATAACCAACATGCACCTGAAATAACCAACATGCACATGCAATAACCATAAAGATCTCAAACACACAACTGAAACGCATCTAGAAACCCCCAGTGTATCAAATTTGCAAGAAAAAACATTGGATTAGTAGCAAATATCTTGATCTGCGGGATCTGGGATATTTCAGTGGTATCAGAGCTTTTATCCTGCCAGCCTGTGATTAAAGACAATGAATACAGCAAAAGAACCAGATGGCCATGAGAACGTAGGTGACGAATATGTCACTTACAACAGGTGCAGGGAAAGAAGGGATAGGCCTAACTTTCCTCCCTTCCCTCCCAGTTCAGAGGAAGAGGAAGAGGCACACAGAGAAGCAGAGAGGAGCAGAGCGCGAGACCGAGCGCGAAGCACAGAGGAGACTAGGTGACAGATATGAGCAACTAGAGGGCAGTGGTAAGGCCCCTGTGGATCTAGATGCAGCCTTTGTGCAGGTTATCAGTGATATGCTAGCTAGTCAGCGGACCATGTATCAGTCTTTGGCTCAGGTAGCGGATAGACTGGCTATGGTAGACATCCCGAGCACACAAGCCCCACATGCAACATAGGGGAACTCAGGGGCAGGAAGTAGACCCCAATCACGTACTTGCACATACACCTTTGCGAGCAGGATCCCATGTCCGTTGTTTCCCAGCTTCCAGAGGGCACCCCCGGTAGCAGCACAGATACCGATAGCACAGAGACCGCCCACTCATGCAGAGGACATTGCAGAGTATCGGAGAGAGTATGCAGCATTGGGCCATGACTTCCATCAGGATATGACCTTAGTGGAGTATTGTGGACTTAGACTTAGGAACCGCCCCAGAGAGCCATAGAGGGGAGGACCACAACAACAGTAGCAGCAGCAGGGGCATAACATTGATTTCATTCAAAAAGTTGGTAAACTCACCATACCTTCTTTTGACGGATCGTCCAAATGCACCGCTAGAGCTTGGGTACAGAAACTAGACACCTACTACAAGATCAACCAGATGACTGAGTCAGAGGCCATCAGTTTCACCATCTTACACTTGGAGGGTGAGGCACACAAGTGGTGGTATCACGGATTGGTGACATTGGGTCACAGTCGCATCACCTCCTACAGAGAGTTCACAGAGAGACTCATGGATAGATTTGACAGGAGGGATCCATAGATCCATTTCAGAGATCTAGCCCAGTTGAGACAAACTGGCACAACAGAGGCATTCATCTCAGAGTTTCAGAGGGTAGCAGTGGCAGTGACAGACATATCCGAGCCCCAATTGGTCATGCTATTCACATAAGGGCTCACAGAACCCTTGAGAGGATGGGTGAAGGCCTACCGCTCTCTTACCTTGCAGGATGCCATCCGACGCACTAGAGATTTGGCGGATTTAGTGCCAAAAACTAAACCCTTCACCAAACCCTTTGTACCACAGAGAGACAAGGATCAGAAGAATCCTCAACGGGAATGGAAAGGCAATCCCAAATTGGATGATGATACGCGATGGGAGCTGATGAGGAAGAAACTTTGCTTCTCCTACAGAGACCCTTGGGTCCTAGGGCATAGATGCATGGGAAAGGGACAGATCCACTACATTGAAGTGGAATCAGGCAGTGAGGAGGACGATGAGGATATTGAGGCACAGACAGATAGTGATTCAGAGACTGAGACCACTCATGAGCCAGAGCACCAGCCGAAGAAACCTCAGATACTGGCAAGGGCACAACCCAAGGAGGAGGCAAAACCTCGTAGAGAGGTGAAAGGGGGAACCATAGCCACCCTTTCAGGAGTACCCAGGTACAACACTCTCAGGCTCAAGGGCCTTGTACAGGGGCAACGCATGACAACTTTAGTTGATGGTGGGGCCACCCACAACTTCATAGATGCGTCCTTAGTAACCAGGAGGGGGTTAAGCACAGAGGAGTTTGAGGGATTCCATGTGGCAGTGGCTGATGTATACACGATGACATGTTTGGACATGATCCCCGACCTAGAGGTCAAACTAGGCAACTACACCTTGACAGACACCTTCTATGTAGTTGACCTATCAGATACTGATGCTGTGTTAGGTGTTACAGTGGTTATATTCATTGGGAGAGATTGGGTTCAACTATCAGACGTTGACCATGAGCTTCAAAGATGCCAGTGGATCGCGAGTTGTGCTGAGGGGCATGTCTACAGGAGCACCTCGAGCAGTATCGACAAAGAGGATGGAGCGGATATTTCATCACAGAGATGTGGCTTACGCAGTAGAGTGTTTGATCACCACGTGGAAGGATTTCGAGGGTAGGGAGCATTACCACCCACATATTAGAGAGCTTCTGGGTCAGTATGAGTCAATATTTGGGCCGATACCACCAGGGAGACTGCCTGATAGGGGTTTTGAGCACATGGTTGAGTTAGAGGCAGGGGCTACACCGGTGATTACAACACCATATAGGCACCCCAAGAAATTCAAGGACGAGATTGAGAAAGCAATCAAAGAATTGCTTGCTATGGGGCACATCAGGCCCAACATGAGTCTTTTGCATCTTCAGTCGTCCTGGTAATGAAGAAGGATGGCGCGTTACAGATGTGCATCGATTACAGAGCGCTCAACAAGAAAACATCAAGAATCGTTACCCCATTCTACGCATAGATGAGTTGATGGATGAGTTACATGGGGCAGTCTTCTTCACTAAGATTGATCTACGCTTAGGATACCATCATATCAGCATCAAGGAGCAGGACATTGAGAAGACAACGTTCCGGTGCCATTCAAGACACTTTGAGTTCTTGGTCATGCCGTTTGGATTGACCAACGCACCAACCACTTTCCAGTCTTGCATGAATCATATCTTTAGAGGACAGTTGAGGAAGTACATCCT
>JASDQU010105542.1:92798-111675 GCA_032191745.1 Picea mariana | reverse complement strand
CACAACCCACACGTCTCATCATATTTCGCAGACTGAACGCGCACGTTGAAGCTGGGGCTGAGTTCGAATGTCCTTGCATAAGACTCCAAGTACTCGATGAATTGCTTCTTGCAAGGATATGTTGGGAAGTCATCGGGGAATGGCATCCTTGGCAGCTCGCAGAACTGCTTGGGAACGTGGAGCTTGAGTCGGTTGTAAGTCCTACGTTGCCACAAAGAGGCTATGCAGTCGGCCTTCTCCAGTATAATATAAGGGACTCCTTGTTCTTTCAGACAGGCCGCCGTAGCCAGTCCCGAAGGGCCTGCTCCAACAATTACAGGCCCGTTCACCATTGGCCTCCTTTCCGTATTGTTCAGAGGAGGCACTCTTTATGATCAAGTCATTGGCCTCCTTACGATATTGCTGAGAAGCGCTCCATCATCATATTATGGTTTCAACTTTGAAACCATATATTTCATATGAAGTGTCGTGTAGAATTCGACGATTGAGTCGGTGGGGCCATATACAGCGCTTCTCTTATGGAGTTCCGTGTTGAATGGATGAAAGGAATGCTGGAGGAAATTGTTACTCCACCATGGTTGGTAGCTTATATATATATAATTTCCTTTTCACAATTAAAAAAACATATTCACAAAATATAAAACAATTTATTATAATAATATAAATGAAAAATATAATATTAATATTTATGATTTATAAAAAGAAAAAGATAATAATAATAATTTGGAAAAGAGTTACACATAATAATAAAACAAGGATTCATATTTATTTTTTTAATACCTGGTACTTAATAAATTAATTATTTAGTAAATGATAAATCTTACATCAATTTTATGCGCAAACATTCTAAAGGTTTTAACATAGTGTATGAGATAAAATAATTCAAGTAAGATGAATGAGATGGATAATATTAATATTTATGACTTTGAAAAAAATAAATTAAATATTAATGATATAGAGATTTTTAAATATTTAAATATTTATTTTTTCAATAAATATTTAATTACATTATATATTTAAATATTTATTTTTTCAATAAAAATATTTAATTACATTACATAAATATTTAATTATATTACATAAATATTTAAATATTTATTTAAATTACATAAATATTTAATTACATTACATAAATATTTAAATATTTATTTTTTCAATAAAAATTACATTATATTTTCTCTTTATGAAAGAAAATGTCTACTGATTTAATTTTTCCTATGTCCCACTAATCTCACTAAATTCAAGTCAATACCAACATCTCTAATCTCTTTCCTCTATAATTGTCTTAACTTTTCCAACTCTCCAACTTCACTGCCATCTTTCATTTTCCAAGATTTACTCTCTCTCCAACTCATAGCCTTTGAAGGACAATGGACTTTGATAATATGACGATTTCTTTGTATCTATATGCATGAGATGTGTAACATTAGTATTTATAACCTTGGAAAATTATAATAATAATTAAAAAATTAAGAAAAGAATTACAATCATTAATACAACAAAGATTTTTAATCATATAAAGATTTACATATTTATTTATTTAACCAAAAAAACTTGATTTTTTTAAACATTAATAAAATACTAAACCTTTAAATATATATAATAGATTAACTGCTTAGTAATTTTGGAGTGATTTTACTCACAAATATTGTAAAGTCTTAACATGTCTTTTACTTTTTCATTTTCTATTGAAAGACCCCTTGAGGTGGGGTTGTAGAAGTGAATGGGTATCAACCAATAAAGCCAAGTTTCCAAAGTTGTCCACCTATTTCTTTGCCTCTATTCTGCAAGTGGAGTCACACATTTGTCCTTCCTTGTAATTGTCTCACAATTTTCCAATTCTATCACCATCTTTCTTTTTCTTCCACTCTCTCACTCCAATTCACAGAGTTTGAAAAGACATTAAAACTTCACAATAAAATAATGTCTTTTATTAACAATATTGGAACCCATTAAAATCAAGTCAATACAAATATTTCATCAAACTTTGAAGTAAGTTAGGATTTTCTCCATTGAAATCAAGTCAATACAAATATTTCATCAACTTTAAAGTAAGTTAGTATTTTCGGATTTTCTCTTTAGGAAAAATAAAAATAAAAAAGTCCTTCATCAATATATTTACCTCTATCCCCCATTCAAGTCAAGTCAATAAGGACATTTCCAATCTCTCCTCTTTGTAGTTTACTCAAACTTTTCCAACTTTCCAATTACATCACTATCTTTCATTTTTCTAAAAGATTGCTTTCTCTCCCATTCTTAACGTTTGAAGGAGGGTAGAATTTTGTAATATGACGATTTCTTTGTATCTCGTATTGTTATTGCCCTTCGATTTTCTAACCCACACATGACTTTTATAAGAGTTGTTATCTTTATATCTTAATAATAATAATAATAATAATAATCTATTTTTAAGGTCACTGCCAAGCTACACCAAATTGGTGTATGAGACCCCTTTGTTTGTGGGACAAGGGACCCCCCTCCACCCAGCGATTTGACTGGTAAAGTCTACGGAGGTATACATACCCTACCCTCCTCTTGATTTGAACTTGTGACCTCTTAAGAGGAAACACATGTTCTTAACCATTAGGCCCACTCAGGATGTATACAATCACAAGAATTTTCTAAATCACACGTCATCTTTCGTGATATCTATGCATGACTTCACAAAGATTTTTTATCACGGAAATCAATTGGTTAATACAATCATCAACCATTAATTAGCTTAGATTGACCATTAACTAGCTTGAGATTAAGTTTTTCATACATTTCATTCAATCATGATGATGATGATTATCGTCCGCTAAAACTGAATTAGTTTATCGGACCTTAAAAGGGGAAAATATTATTTGCAATTCGTTAGAATTTTGTTTCTATGCGCGAAAAGCATTGAGAGAAGTTTTCCAAGATCACCATAGTTATGTTGAGTTAACAGGCTAGGAAGGTTGGTAGTGTGACAAATATTTTGAAATTGAAATCTAATTTGGGTATAGGTTGGACAATCTAAGAGAAATTGCTTTTCATATTCAACCCTCTTAGTGTCACAAAGGTGACACACTCTTTTATCCCAAGGCATTTTAGGAATTGACCAACACCCAATTTCACTATGGAGCTCATGAGAATTGGTTTTTATCTTAGCAAGGCTTATTTTTTTCTTTATACTTGTCAATACAGAGAGATAATTTTGATCTTCTAGATTAGGGTTGATTACCTCCTCATAATATATTAATTTTATTTTTTCCTCTAACTCTTTATCACACCACATTTTCTCCTTAAATTTTGATTTAATAGTATTTTTAATAGTATCCTTATTCTGCAAAAATGGTCTCTTCCATGATCCCCTAATGGCTTAGCCAAGCATGGGCATCTTTATGCCATCCTCGCTTGAGTCGAAGGTGGTTACGAATGGAGTCTGAAGCAATTTTGGGAAGCCTCTTGTCTTTCATGTTGTTTAACTTGTTCTTATACATTAAGTACCTAGTCATAATCATGCTCTCAATGGGGGAAAGACTTGCCTCTAAGAGGAGGATAGGATATGGTGCATTTCCTTTAATTTTGAGATTGTAGGTTATAAAATTCTTTTGAATTTGCTCTATCTTTCTCCATGATTCTCAAGAGATACTGCATACCCAAACTTCGCATCCATATAGAATAACAAGCGTAACAAAAGTCTCAAAGAGGAGTTTTTTCTTATCTCGTATCCAAATATCGACTGGCTTACAATTGTTTTCAATCCCATAATAAGCTTTCCATCCTCCAAATATCATTTTCTCAATGCTATAATTCTAGTTGAGCTTGTGTTGAATATCGATACCAAGATATTTGTATGAAGTTACTTCCTCCAAGTTGTTGTTGTCATATACGAAGGTATCATAATTGATATTATTTGATTTAATGATCATGACTTTATTCTTGTCAGTGTTCATAGTTAGACCCATATTGGAGAAAAAATCCTTGAGGATTCTTAGTTACTTTTCAAGATCGTGGGGGCTCCTCGCCATAAGAACGATATAATCATCATAAAGAAGAAGATTGATGACTATACCAGTGAGAGTAGGGTCGAATGTTGGGACCAGTTTTAAGAACTGCGCAGAAGCAAACAACGTGTGTGAAAGAAGGAAAGATAGTTGGCGCACTTTCAGGATCAATGCGTGCAAAAGGAGGAAAACAGTTCGAAGCCATTAGGCATTTTGGGTCCATTGACAAGGGCTAAGCCTTGTTGTAATTGTATAAATATGTAAAAGTTTTTGGGATAGGGAGGAGAGAGAATAAGTATAAGAGTATGCGAGTGTGCAATGTATGCAAGTATGAAAGAGTGAAGAGCGACAAAGATAGATAGATGGATGGGAGAACGGAAAGGGAATGATGTATGAGCACATTGCACATATTTTGTAATGAAGATTCTGAATAATATAATAAGAATCCAGTCATTGTGGATGTAGCCCATCTTGGGTGAACCACGTTAAATATGGTGTCTATGTGTCATGATGTGTTTGTTGTTCTGTTTATTGCACGCATATGATACATGTTTGTTATTCTGAATATGTTGCATGTTATTATGTTTCTACTCACATGGTATAAGGTATAATGAACTAATGTTAGGTATAATGGTCATGAGGACTGCCTCCCATCCCTTCATCACTGCAAAAACCTGGTTCTTGCAGTTCCCATAGATACCTCGGGTGAGACTTCACCTGCTTGTGAGTGATGCCAAAAGGGATGGTATCTGAGGGTTCTGTTGGTGAATTCATGTTGAACCCCGGGTCTCCCCACCGCACACCAAAAAATGGTTCCATTGTCAAGACTAGGATCTGTGATTGAGGGGAATGTGGAGGTCGACTAAGGAAGAGATAGGACAGTGATTAGAGACGAAGGAGGGCGAGTTTTCTAGAGATCGGAATAAGAACCCATAGATCATCTCTGAAAAGTGGTTACAGAGGTATGTATTTACAGATTTACATGAGATTTTCTTTGTTGAATTTTCGATAATTTTGGCTGAGTGGTTACAGAGGTTGGCTGAAAAGAGGAACATTTTGCATTGTTATTCCGAGAAGTTGGACACTTAAGTTGATTTAGCAAGTTAATACTGTAAGTAATCATATCTTGTGTTCAATTGATTTTTGGTTGGATAGTGTATTGGGGGGTTATATTATGAAGTTTGCTATAGATTGTACCTAGTCATATAGTGTTGTTGAAAGAGAGTTATTTAAAGGTCACGTGGAACATATTTGAAATAACTGTCTACTTGGGTCAATAAACTACTCTGTGATAAGGGGGTTATGAAGTTGGAATCTGATTTTCCCAGTAGCTAGGTGCCTTCATGCACATGGGGGGAATGGGGGTTTACCAAGGGATGGTCTAAGTGTATGGAGGAGAGGGATACAAGAAAGAATGAATAAGGAACAGATGGAATAAGAATGTCAGGAAAAGAAGAAGGTGTGACAAAATAATATATTGGAGTGTTGCGCAGTGGAAAAATATTTCAGTATAGTAGGAAGAGGACTGTGGATGATAGAGAAGGGTAGCACAATGAGGTTGAGGAAAGGGACACTGACATAGTGCTTCAAATCGAAGGAATATCGTGCATAGAAAGGAAGGAGAAGGAACAAGACCTTCAGATCATTCCAACAGAAGGAGGTTTATTACATCCCATTAGTCCTACTCAGGTCAAGCTCTACGATGAACCCACGACCCCATGTGCATCTCTAAGGTCTAAGGTAAGATCTAAAACTTTGGAAATTATAGTTAGAGAAGGAAGAAAGGATAACAATAAAGGTAGTCAGAGTAATGGAAGTAATACAATAACCCAGATCTAGTTAACATCACCAAAGAAGAATAATGTACAATACACAATGGCAGGGGTAGACCCCACTTTGAGAATGCATGTCTTCCACGGAGCAGGGACAAAAAATCTAAAGTATCATTTATTTATTTGTGAAGCAATATGGATTGTGAAAAACATCCAGGATGACGATGCTAAGATCATGCAGTTAGTGACAACATTCAAAGACCACACATTACTATGGTATATGAAGTATCAATCCACTACACCTATAGGACAAGTCAGAACGTTGGTAGACATCAGGAAAGCCCTGTTAAATAATTCCAGAAATTGAAATCTGAGTCATAGTGTATTACGAAATGGAAAGAGATCAAGTAGTTGTAGAATGAATTTGTATGGGATTATGATCAGAGATTTAAGATATTAATGGATCAGTTGACCTTCCATATTGTGGACGAGCAACATATGGAATGGTTCATTATGGGATTGTTACCAAATATACACTGCCCTTTGATGAAGTAGAATATTACGTCGTAGTTAGAAGCATTAGAGATTGCCATGAAGTTGGATTCATCCCCTAGGAGAGAATGGCGCAAGCATAGATCAGGTTTAGTCACAGTTAGCAACATTGACAATTCAGTTGCAGGAGATTGCTAAAGGGAAGGAAAAGCATGAAGAATTCTGGTGTGTTACATGTAGAAAGGAAGGCCATCATAAGAATGAGTGTCCATATTTTAAAGAATATTTGGCTACAAGAGATTCAAATCCCTTGGCCACATGAGGAGGGGTATGGTGTGATATCTGCAGAACGATGGGTCATCACCCAACCACTTGTCCTTCGATGCAGAAGTATCAGAGCACTGCTAGAAATGTATTTTGTAATTTTTTTTAAGTCTGTGGGACATGACGAAAAGGAATGTCATGCACTCGATCTAATGAGAGAATAGACTGTGGATACATACAAAGTTCAAGGGAAAGACATATCAAAAGGAGGAGTACCTCAATATAATACCCCGAGGGGATACAATCAAGGAGGAAGAGGAGGATTCATAGGCCACGAAAGAGGAGGATTATATGTTATAACTATAACCATCCTAGGAATTTGGCGTGATATTGTCTAAATTGTTGTATGACGTGTACATATTGTAGATAGTTGGATCATGCAATGGAAGACTATCCACAATTGATTACAAAGTGGCAAGAGAAAAGGAACCAGAATGTGCAAATGATAGCAGGGAAAGAGCATGACGATCAACCGAAGGTAGTAGATGTTACGCGTGGAGGAGAAAGAACAAGAGTTGATGTGACATAACAAGGAATTCGGACTAACTAGTGGGTCAGGAAAGCATCAAAACTTCCTCCGATGTTTTACCCTTGGAAAGGAAGAGACACATTGATCTGAAATTGAAGGCTTGTATAACATGCAAGTGAAATTTTATGCGTCTTGGGCAATGGATCAATTTGCAAGCACATAGATTTTTAATGAGTTATGGACTTAAAATTGCAGAAATAACAGAGATATACAACCATCAAATAGCATACATAACACAACAAATGATAAAGGAGTTCACCCCTCTCTTGGGCTACATCTCCTAGTCCACCTTCTAATGGTCCTCTTTCATTAAGTGTTCAATATGTGAAAAACAACAATTTACAATGCTCAAATGGGAAAAAAAAAATAGCTCCAATGGCTTCAGAACTGTCAAAAACCCATGTCTAGGCTTTTTCTGCACCTGATTTGGTCAAAAAATGAGAAAGATATCTCTCTTGGAAGTTTCTCCTTTCTCCTATAGCCAAAGTGGTCTCCAAAATGCACACACCATTCCAAAACCTAGCTCACGCACTCAGAACCTAGGTCTAGCATGATTCATGTTGCGTGGGAAAAATTGGTGCATTGTTAGCACTATTTTAGCACGTAAATCTGGAGGTCTCGGTCACATGGGACATGTGTCCAAGGCCTGGGATAACTGTACGCACCCATCGACCATCACCATTACCTTTTCCCATGCACCTGGTCACATGGCATGTATTGCAGGTTGTGGCCACGCATTAGGGCTAAGCCCCAGATCTTTTTCTGCCAAACCCTCTGCCATTTCAACTTAAATAATATTTTTGCCATTACAGAGTAAGAAACATGCCACAAATAGAATAGTGATTATGGCATGTGTGTGTCCATTCGTCCTGGAGGTCATGTGATCGAACCTGGTGGAGTCCGACCCAAAATTTTAATGGTCAGTGGGGTGCCACGTGTCAGCCCCTGATTGGGCCACGTGGCAATTTTCCATTGGCCCAACTTGACACCCACATGCCTATTCACCTACCATGCATCCTTTCCATGTCAGTTGTACGGTCTGCACAGTCATCTGCCACGACAGCCTGTACGGACTGCACAATCAACAAAATTTTCCTTGTTTAGGAAAATGGATAAACATCATAACTTTGTCATATGAACTCTATTTGATCCCGTTCAAGTTGTTTTGGGATCATGAGGATGAGATCTACACAATGAAACCATTTTAGAAAAATTTTGAACACTTTGATTTTTGAGCATTTTTTGATCCCCTGGATCACTCCTCCCCATTGGGAAGCTTTTGGACCTCCAAAATACTATTTTAGTCAACCTGTAGATGAGGGTATAGTTCCCTCACCCTTTCAACCTCAATCTATTTATATTTGCTTGGATTTTTTCCTTTGAGACCAACACGAAGGTACTCCACATTCCGTCGTTTTGAATTTCTTGTCTTTCTATTAAGGATGGTATCTTGTTGCAATTCTAAAAGATATTCTGGTGAGAAGTCATCTATTGAAGGAATATGGACATGCTCTCCTTGATCATCAATCAAAGGAGGCTCATACAATCTCAAATTATGAACATTAACAACTACATACATTTTCATATAAGGAGGCAAATCCAAACGAAAGACATTATTACCAATTTTTTGAAGAATCTTAAAAGGTCCATATCTGATTGATTTCAACTTTTACCTTCTCCTTTAAGCCTCTCTTTGCTAATGTAAAGAAAAACTCCATCTCCAACTTGGAAACTGTGATCCACATGTTTCTTGCCATGTCTTGTCTTGTACTTGGCTTGGCTATTTTCCAATTGTTCTTGTACCATTTGATGTACCAATTGAATTTGTTCAATGAACTTCTTTTCTCTATCAATGTCATAATTGCCATAAATAGCAACATCCTTCCCAAAGATAAAATCTAAAGGAGATTTTGGCAAGTAACCAAAACATGCCTCAAATGGAGGTGTTTGAGTCGATGAATGCTTAGCCCAGTCATAAGCACGTTGAATGTAGTGTAGGTGCTCATTCCAAAGCTTAGGATGCTTTTTGCAATAACCACGAAGAAGATGTATTATTTTTCTATTCACCACTTTTGTCTAACCATCAGTTTGTGGATGGAATGTTGTGCTCTTTTTCAACTTGGTGTCCATGAGTGCCCATAAGCTTGACCAAAAATTCCCAAGAAATCGAGAATCTCAATAAAAAAAAATGAATTTGGGAAACCCAAAATGTACCCATACATGTTGGAAGAACATTTGTGTAGTTTGTTCAGCTGTAACCTGCTTCTTACAAGGCGTTAAAATACACATTTTGTTGAAACGATCAACCACAACATAAAGATAATCATGATTATTTTTAGACATAGGTAATCCTCCTACAAAGTCCATGGAAAGGATTTACCAAGGATGGGAAGGAATTGGAAGTGGAGTATGCAATCCTAACTTTTTGTTGCTAGGCTTACTTGTAGCACATAAAGAACATCCTCTTACATATTGTGATACACTTTCATTCTTTTTAAGCGAATAGAAATACCTTTTCAAATTTGCCACCGTCTTGACTACACTGAAATGGCCAGCAATAAGAGAAGAATGTTCTTCCCTTATGATGTTGACTCTTTCACCCTGTGGAATACATAGCTTGCCAATATGATACAAAATTTTATCATTCACATGGTAATCCAATTCCTATACTTGGTTAGCTTGACCCAAAGCTGCATATACATCTTTAAAATCAACATATAAAGCATAATGTTGAACATAGCTCTCATGCATGAGACAATTATGCTTAAGAATAACTAAGGCACCTATAATAGGCCTAGAAAGCATATCAACAACCTTGTTATAAATCTATTTCTTATACCTTATCACCAAGTGGAATTGTTGCAAGAAGCCCATCCATCTGAAGTGACTTGCTTGTTGTAGCTTAGTTTGTGATTGCAATTATTGTAAAGGTTGATGATCAGTGTGAATAATAGTTTATTTTCCCAAAAAATAGTGTTTCCACTTTTTCACACTTTACACCAATGCATACAATTCCTTTTCATATGTAGGATAATTAACTATTGCACCATTAAAAGTTTCAAAATGAAAACATATGGCCTTACCATGTTGCAACAAGATTGCTCCCATGGCATAGTTACTTGCATCTGTTTGTATCTCAAATGGTTGCCTTAAATCAGGAAGTGCAAGAACTGGAGCTGAATTGATTCTCTCCTTCAATGTATCAAAATATTTTTGTTCCTTGCCTCCCCATTGGAAAACCTACTTAATGCTTGTCATGGCATGTGATGGAGCTACAATTGAAGAACAATTAGAAATAAAATTTCTCCAATATCGGGCTTCTCCCAAAAAGCTTATAACCTGTGTTACATTGTTGGGCTTGGGCCAATCTAAAATGACTTTTACCTTTCAAGTATCTATCTGTTGACATTATGGTAGCTGCGGGAGGTATTTACCTCCACGTGTAACCCTGACAAGAATAGAATATTTCGGGAAGCAAGAAGAAACCCTAATTAGTTGGATGATAACCCTAGAAGACAAGTCAAGTCAAGAGAATGATTTGTATTAGGTTATTATCCTCCAAGAGAAGAATTCAGCCCAGACAGCCTGGCAGAAATAGTATAAATATAGGAGGCCAGTCTTCACTTTGGCCAAAATTCTCAAAACTGTAGAAGCACACTTGTGTGCACTGCAATTGGCCAGTTTGTGCGCAAGTCTTGGGAGCAGTTGTTGCCGGCAGTTCTGCAATCTGCATTTTCATTTTTCTAGGGTTGGACTCTCTGATCAACTTGTGTTACTCTTGCTTGGTGTGCTATCCTTGGAGAGAGGTGTGTTATCTTTGTTTGGCTATCTATCCTAGGGTTTTCTTCCGGAATGATTCTCTGTCAAGGTTAAGGTGCTCGGGGGTGACTTCAGCCTATGTTTGGGTGAAAATATTTCTATAATGTCTATGGTTAAACGAGCACATTCATTAATTTCCAACAGGTTATGGGCCCACACTATCTTCGGACAGTATAACCGTTGGAAGATAGATTGGGAGGATTTGCTCAGTTGCAGTTGCAGTTGTAGCCAGTTTTTGCTGCAGCAACGAAACCCTAACCCTCTCATTGAGGCACCTTAAGTGAAGGGATTGACCTAATTTATGGATATACTAGTGCGCCCTAGCCTAGTGCATCTCTTGATACTCTCAGCAAGCTAAAATGTCAAGTTTGAGTTTTTGGTCAAAATCAAGGGTTGACCAAGTCAAAGCAGTTATGACTTACTCTATGAAGTCAGAAAACAAACTAGAAGGGGCTTCTAACTTCAGAGCGTGGAAGACAAGGATTGACCTCATCCTTGCCAAGATTAAAGTGTTGGATATCGTGAAAGGAAAGATTGTGGAACCAGAGTTTGAAGAAGGAAAAGAGAAGGAACCGTAGAACATTGCAGTTATGGAGAAGTTCAAAGACAATGACATCAATGCTATGAGTATCATAGTCGAATCTATAAAAAACCACGTGATACCCTACATCTCCCATATTGACTCATCTAAGAAGATGTAGGATTCCCTACCAAACCTCTTCTTAGTTAGAAACATTGGACAAGTAACAAGTCTGAAGAATGAGCTCCGTGACATGAAGATGAATGATGATGACAACATAGCATCATACTTTGTGAGAATCTCTTAGTTAAGAGATCAACTACAAGATATTGAAGAGATCATTTCATAGAAGGAACTGGTAAATATAGTACTCAGTGGTCTTCCCAAGACATGGGATGCATTTTTCGCAAGCATGAACACAAGGAAGGAGTATCCCACATTTGAAGAACTTTGGACTTGTTGTGCACAAGAAGAATCAAGGATCAGTGCAAAAGCGAAACCCCAAAAGAAATACAATTATCAATCCTTCACATCAAGATTCAAAAATTTCAGGAACAAAAGGAAGTTTGGCTCAAGGAAGAAGCCAAATCGAGAGAAAGATATGACAAAAACACAATGCTTCAACTGATGAAAATGTGGTCACTACAAGAATCATTATCCCAAGCTAAAGGAAAGGAAGGAGACACATGAAGCATCAGCTTCCAAAGAAAGGAAACCCTCAAAGAATACCAAGCAGGATAAAACAAACTTCTTCTTCTAAGACTGTTGATTATTATTTTTATTCTCCTTATTCTTACCCTTTCCTTTCTTTTTATTTTGATTTTTCCCGATAGGCATGGATTGAACTGAATTAACTTCATAAGTCTTGTCGAAGGAAGGAGTAGGAGTAGGATTATTATGTACATTAGAAGAATTATATTTTGGATTGGTGTGACTGGCGTGTGTAGACTGAGCCTCAACATGAAAGGTGCCAATCACACCATCATCAGCATGAGAAGTTGTTGGAGGTGTTGGGGTAGGATTCGTAGAGGGGCAAGGAGTGTCAGGGATCAAGTCGTAAAGTGTGCTTGTTTGTGAATAAACAATATCTAGATACTGAGCACAACTAATCACCTAATCTTCAGTGACAACACCACCCATGGAAACATCACGGGCGATTTGACCAATGATTGATTTGGTAAACCACTCAGCCAATAATTGATCAGGAAGGGAAACTTTTATTAAATGTCTTCTCCTCCTCCATTCATGAATATGATCATAAATATGAGTGGAAGAATATTTTTTAAAAGAACTCAAAATTTTGGTTCATGTCTCATAACAAATTGGCAATTGGTAGTGTGTTAGGAAAGCCATGGCTAGGGTATTAAAGTCGTTAAAGAATCCTCGTGGTAACTTGATGTACCATTTTTTTTCCAAACCCATGAGAGTTCATTGGAAAAGTCGTAATCTAATGAATTCATCCATCAATGAGTTGGACGAACACCAAAGATGAAATGTCATAACATTATTATTCGGATCTTCTCTCGATCGACCGTCAAACTTAAGAATGTCAGACGGTAATTTGGCTGGTATGACGGGCCAATAAGGAGAATGTAAGATAGGATCATTCAAAATCCTAGACAAGTCCGGTAAATCCAAAGTGGCTAGAAAAGGAAATTGTTTGTTCACTTGAGGAAACTGGTAGCTTTGGGGAGGTAGTCACATAGGTATACCAGTAGGGCCGTAAGCAGTCTGCAGATAATTAGACAGTCCTGACAGATTCAGTTGTGGAGGATTTTGAGCCAAATAGCCCACAGTGTTGGGTTGATTAGGTATGTTTCCTTGGAAACGAACATTTGACTGAAAATTCTGACCCCGGGAAGGGTTCATAGAACCTGGATACGGTTTTCCGAAATTGGGAGGCACAAAAGAATTAACTTGAGGATGTTGCCCCCCAGAAAATTGTTGATGTCCTTGGAAAGGAAGATTCCAAGGTTGATATTTTCACAGGTATGTTTTGTCCATAAATAGGGTTATGGCCTCCAACTTGAGGTTTCCCCCCAACTTGAGGTTGTGCCCCAATTTGAGGTTGACCCCCAAATTGAAGTTTCCCCCCAACTTGGGGTTGGCCTCCAAAAGGAATTTGAAAACCAAAAGTGACAGAAGGACCAGTGCCTCCAATTGGATTGAAGCCACTAGGTCCAGGATGATTAGCTCCTCCAAAAAAATGTGGAGGAGGGACGTACAGCCCTCCGAAGAGAACCTAGGCAGGTGTGGGAACAAAATCGGTAGCATCATTATTATACCTAGGAGAAACAAAAATATTCTTCCCTCCAGATGGATTCTGGGTAGGGATGGCAATGGAAGTATTCAAAGCATTATACCTAGGGAGAAGTGACAGAGTTGGTCTAAGAGGAAGTGGCATTCTGATCGGAGCTTGAGTAACCACCACATTTCCGGTAGAAATGGTCGTAGCTCGTGGGACCATAGTAGAATGGGCCATCTACAGAGAAAGAATCGAGTGAGAACCAACCAACAAATGGTCTGAAATGGTGGTGACATTACTGGTTGTGTCAGTAAAATGGTCTAAAGGTATCGTATAAGTAACAAACATCTCAGGCATTTGTGATGCCATAGGTTGATTAGGACTTACTCCTAAGTTTCCATAAAGATCCCACACATTGTGAGGTGTGGTTCTAAATGATTCACTATGAAAAAATGGATCCTCTACTCCAGATCATGTGTTAGGTCCAGTAGGTGCTTCAGTAGTTTCAATGACAAAAATTTCTCTTGATGAATTCATCTGGAGAAAATGTCCGTCATTTCTAACACTCAATAACGGATTTGGAGGAAGTCGAAATGCCTCTAAAGAATCTGAAATAATTCAGAATCCCTCTAAAGAGTCTGAACTTCCAACCTGTGAGGCTACTTCGTTATTGATTACTCCCTCAGAAGAGCCTTCTGGTGATTTAGGAAGCAATGGAAGGTAACCTTCTGGATCCTTCGGGGGTAGCCCTTTCATCCTAAGTAAATGGTGAAGGCTGATGTTGGACAAACCAAATAAAGAATGAAACAAATCTATGGCCAACTAGAGAAACAAACAACACTCGCTAATAAAATCTAGAAATCAAACCAAGCAAACAAACCTTCTTATTTCGAAGTCACTAGTTGGTGATGAAATCCAACATCGCGAATTCAAGACAAGAAGGGGTTGGGATAAAGTGGGTGGAAAAGTTACGTTGACAACCTGCTTAACAGACTTACACCCTGGTGCAAGCTCCCACACATAATTTTGGGTATACCCTCCAAGGAGCCTGAGTGAGTTCATCGATTACAGGTACCGTCAAGACTTTCCCCTCCACACTCACCTCGAATAAATACCCTAAAGAGATAGGCTACTAAGGTTACCAATTATGACAATGATGCCTGGGGAAACTGTCAACATTCTGATCCACGCGCAAAGGTAGGGTATCTAGCCCGAAATCAACTCAAGAGGCTCCCACACATAATCGTGGGTATACCCTCAAGTGACCCCCAATAATACACACAATCTCTACACCAAGACCAACAAAGCAGGGTGAGTAACTATGCAAGTCTTAATGCGACCTCAAGTTTGACTCTTGTGTGAGAAGGGTTTCCCAGGACAAAATGTAGCAATTGGATTTGAACTCTCCCTATCACAAGATCTGTGTGTTTTTATGATTTGGAGAGTGTGCCTTACAACCTATTCCAAAGTATTATCCTATCTAATGTTGGTGAAGATAATTTCTCTAGAAAATAAAAGTTACTAGTAAATTTTATAATTATGTTGTATTTTAGAGGTTGTTGTTTACTCAAAAGGGAGATGGAAATGAAACCGATGACATATGAGACCTTGAACCAATAAAATGCAAGAAGTGATGAATATGCAATCTTTCAATTCAATGAACTCTAATAACAATAGGGAGAAGGTATTTCTTTTGAAGTACAAAAGATACAAAATACGATTTCTCTTTTCTTGAATGAACACAATTCCAAACAATCAAAGACCATAAAATTTTCCCAATGTTCTCTTTTAATAAAAAATTCGGATTGCAAAAATTTTCTTATGAACGATTACTAAAAAGAATAAATGGCTTCAATTATTCCTTTTCCAAATCAAATCAGAGACGTAATGAATAAAATAAATCGTAATCTAAGAAAATTAACACATTCAACACAATTCCCAAATCAAACTTGTAATGTAGACAAAAATGAAAATGAGAGGAAAGTTTTTTGTAAAATACAAACAAAAATGTCTCTCAATCAATGAACAATATGGAAAGTAAAATCAATCCAAAACCTCAATCAAATTAAAGACCCTTTGTCAATCAAGCACTTAGATCTAGATACAAAGATTATATCCTTGTGACAAAAAATTAAAAAGAAAAAAACTTGCAAAATTACAAAGAAAGACTTTCAATCCCTGAAAACCAATCAAAAGCAAGATTCAAACTCAGAAATCAACCAAACACTGGTATCAGAAGTTCATACCAGGCAACTAAGGCACAACTGGGAGGAAAAAGACAAATTGGCTCACTCCAACAATTCCTACAGGAATCGTCGTAGCCTAGTAGTAGGGTACAGTGTGACAAGCTAAGGTCATCTCAGGCTACCAATAGGACACAGTGAAACTTCACCGCACTGGTTTGCACAAGTAGAATGCGATGTATAAGGGTCGTCATAGGCTGTATATATGGTATAGTGCGACGATCTCTGTAAATAAGGAAAACTTGGAAAAAGGACAAAGAATCTAACTAAACTTTTAGACCCAAGGAGTCCAGATGGATCACCCACAGACTCAGAGAATGAATTTAATAAAAAGAAGGCAGGCTAAAAGTAAATGGGAAGCAAAAAACCAAAGGAGTTTTGTATCCACAGTATGGTCACCAATTTTGTTATAGGATTAATCAGTAATGTAGACATAAAGAGATCTCCCTAGATCCCACTGGAAACTAGAACAAAACAAAACAGAATATGATGCTTTCCCTAAGCTCTAATTATTGAGTTTACTAATTAACAAGAGATATGCAACATACCTTTTAAATGTCGCTTCATCTTGCCATTTCCATCCAAGTTCCACTCCAATTCTCTTGTGATATTGAATCTACAAGGGAACACAAACCAACCAAAGTGAAAGAAATATAATATTCTCAACAAGAACCTATGCATGTGATCAAGGAATCATACAATAAAACAAGTCTAGTTTTATGGCAAAGAAACATATCACTGTATCATATTAAATAGAAAGTGGAGAATACAACCAAAATCCTTGATGTTTCAAGGTCCCCTTTCGATGGCCCTTTTCTCCAACACACACACCTTTACTCCAACCTTGAATGAAGAAGATCCACAATGACTTGATGAACTGAAATGAAGCTCTCAAGCATAATCTGAAGTAGAACTCTCCATACAATTCTTAGTCTATCCAACCTTAGCCTTTTCCATGAGAGATCCCTCTTTATATAGTGTGAAAGAGAGATGGGTGAGGATATTAGGATGATCCCACCAAATCAAATAAGCGAGTAATATCCAAACCGTTTGGAGGCCACCTCACCTTCTAGAAGATCTCCCTCTAGAACATTCGTGAAACTTGACTTTTCCCAAGCTTTTAACATCGTCACACCCTAGACATAGGGAAACCTGCGGAGATGTCGCAGTCCAGCTCTAGAGTAGGATGCAACGATCAGGTATTGTCACACCCCATGAATAGAGCAGGGTGCGACGACTTTCCTTTATAGGGTTTTCTGGCAGTCAAATCACTTTTTCTCCTGGAAAAAGTCTCTTTTAATATTTTTTAGGGAACACGAACACATCTTGTCAGGTGATCATTGTGACCAAAATAATGTGTAACAGGGGCTATGACTACACAAGAGAAAAACAAGAAGGGGATAAGGGGGCCAAAAGGGGACAAAGCCAAAAATATTATAATATTATAATATTTTATTATAACTTAAAGTCCTTACCTTATCTTATGTAAAAGGCATATCAAACTTGAAATCCATGCAAAAGTAATTGGGGAGGACTTCCTTGAGTGCCAAGTGGAAAGTTAGAAGCATGCATATTTATTCATTGTTTTTGGGAGCTAACCATGATTCTATTAATTATTCTACCATCAATCTAGCTTGGTACGAATTGTAAGAGGAATGGATCCAAGCTTGTGAACAGGGATGAATTGCATGTCTATTGTGAAAATYGATACCATGAATTCTTGTAGATTCCAACATTCATATTTTCATGGYCAGTCTATCATGGATACCAAGAAAGAGGTGTGATATCCTAAGGGACTACATTGTATAGAAGGGGGTCCACTTCTATGGGTTGTGCAGAATGAAGGAGGAAAGAGAGTTGGTGATTGGGATGCTTGCATGAGTGAATAGGCTAAGATATTAGTGGGAACTAGGTTAAGAGAGTTCCTGTTCATCCTAGTGGAATCATATCCCTAGCACAAGAGTGGCATGTTGCAGAAATACCTAGTGCAACAGTTCCTACAGTTGGGAGGAATGTCCCACATTAGTATCCAATTGGTGTAAATCATTTTTGAAATTGAGAAGAGACTATAAATATGGTGCAATCATTGGATGTCTTGTGGCGGTGGTTGATCTTGTTAAAATCGATGCTTGAAGCCATTCCAAATTTACTAGATGAATCTGGATTTTATTCTGAAAGGAACACTGGGAAACATATGACATATTTATTTCATATTTTTATGGGAAGGAAAAATGAACAAGAGAGGAATACCACTTGTCAAGTGAAAAAACCTTTCTATGCTGAAGGAATATGGGCGATGGGGATTGAAAATTATTTTACATTTTTCCATGCCTCTGTTGGAAAAAAATTCTTAGAGGATACTAATGAGGAAGTGATTATGGTGTCAAGTTTTAGTAAATAAATATATTGCACCAAATACAGTGGATTATTGGGTCCGATCCCCTACAAAATCCTTTCTAAAAGGTTCAATTGTATGGAAAACCACGGTGAATGCTTTCTCTTTCATTGGCAATTGGCTTGCTTGGAAGGTCGAGGATGGACAATAAGTGCACATTGGATAGGAACCATGGGTCACAAGTAAAGACTCCTTCAGAATATTAGAAAGGTTAATTGCATCACTCGGGGAGAAAGGGATTTTCACTCTGTCATGGGCAGCAGACAGTGAATCAACAACTATATGGAACCAAGAATGGCTACATGTTGATTGAATAGGTTTTTCAAATGTAGATGTTGTTCATTGGGAGGAGTATATTGTCAAGCTAAAGAATATTCATGTATGAATCAGGTAGGAAGAGGACGAAATGAGATGGACTAAAAATCCAATCAGAGGCACTTACTCATCAAAAATAGGCTACAAGGTGTTGTTTAAAGATTAAAATAGGGAGGAGCCTATATGGTGGTGGAGGAGTATATGGAAATACAAATTCCCATTAAAAAATCACATATTTATGTGGCTTTC
>JASDQU010105542.1:8353-23279 GCA_032191745.1 Picea mariana | reverse complement strand
GAACAAAATATTTTTATGGCCATCTCTGAGGATATTTCAGAAGAGGATGTTGAAACTCCCCTTGTGTTCGAGTCACCTGAAATCACTGACATAACCCCTCCCTCGGACCCTCCCAAAGTGGAACTGATCATTTCCCTCAATTCCCTCACTGGCTTCTCCACTCCTCAAACCCTCAAGTTAATCGGTTACATCAAGCATCGGAAGGTCATCATTCTAGTTGATAGTGGAAGCACCCATAATTTTATTCATCACTGCATTGCCCAAGAAACTCATTGCTACATACATGCCGTCAACAATTTCCAAATCATGATTGGCAATGGTGGTTCAATGAAATGTGGAGGGTGCTATGAAAATTTTTGTCTCCAAATCGGTGACTACCACCTAAAATCCGATATGTTTGCTATCGACATGGGCGGTTGTGACATTGTGTTGGGTGCAGACTGGCTAAGGACTTTGGGTCCCATTCTCATGGATTTTAAGGAATTAACCATGCAATTTGACTAGGAAGGCCACCAATATAAATTTCAAGGCATCACTACTGGTTCACCTAAGGTCATTAGTTCCCATCGCATGGAAAAGTTGCTCAAAAAAGGTCATTCTGGTGTCATTGCCCAACTCCATGTCGTACAAACAACAAAGACACCACCGGTGCCACAAGACCTCCAAGCCCTCCTTTCTAAACATCAAATGGTATTTTCCACTCCCGAAGGAATCCCTCCTTCCTGATGTTCATGATCATTTCATTCCCCTTGTACAAGGAAGCCTTCCTCCCAATATCTGTTCATATTTCCACCCCTTTCACAAAAAAATGAAATTGAGAAAATGGTCTAGGAACTCCTTAATGCAGGCGTTATCTGCCCTAGTATGAGCCCTTACTCTTCTCCTGTAGTCATGGTCCTGAAGAAAGAAGGTTCTTGGAGAATGTGTCCTGACTTCCGTGCCCTCAACAAACTGACCATTAAAGACAAATTTCCCATTCCTGTCATTGATGACCTCCTGGATGAATTGAGTGGTGCCCAATTCTTTACTAAACTTGATCTTTGCTTGGGCTATCACCAGATACGTATGAAAGAGGCAGACATTCCCAAGATGGCCTTTCAAACTCATGAGGGCCACTATGAGTTTTTGGTCATGCCCTTTGGTTTGTGTAATGCCCCCTCCACCTTCCAAAGCCTCATGAATCATGTCTTTTGTCCCTTTCTCCGTCATTTTGTCTTAGTTTTCTTTGATGATATCCTCATTTATAGAAAAACCTGGACAGACCATCTTTCTCATGTAGATCGAGTTCTCCATCTACTCTCTCAGCACCAAATTTTCCAAAAACAGTCTAAATGTGCTTTTGGTGCCTCAGAAGTAGAATACTTGGGTCATCTGGTTGGAAGGATGGCATCAGGGTGGATCCAAAAAGATTGAAGCTATGCAAGACTGGCCACACCCAAAGACTCTCAAAATCTTGTGGGGATTTCTGGGCTTAACAGGGTATTATCGCAAGTTTGTTAAGAATTATGGAAAGATTGTAGCACCTCTCACTGCTCTCCTAAAAAAGAACTCTTTCACTTGGACTCCAGCTGCTGCTCAAGCTTTTCAAACCTTGAAGATGGCCATGTGCACCACTCTGATTATGGCCCTTCCTGATTTCACAAAGACCTTTGTGTTGGAATGTGATACCTTAGGGAAAGGAACTGGTGTTGTCCTTATGCAAGAGGGTCGACCTTTGGCCTTCACCAACAACAATAATCTGAAAGGAATCTGGGCAAACCCATCTATGAAAAGGAAATGTTGGCTATTATGCATGTCATTGATCTGTGGCGCCCTTATCTCTTGGGGCAACGTTTCCAAATTAAGACAAACCGTCAAAGTCTCAAGTACTTTCTGGAAAACCACATTTCCTCCCCAGAGCAACAAAAATGGGTGACTAAGATCTTTGGATATGATTATGAGATCATTTCCTCCCCTACTCAGTTGGATCTGTTGATCCTCCTCCATATTTGTCCAGAGTTGTGCTGCTTTATCTAACAAGTCAGGAACTGCGCGAACTTGTCAGTTCATCTCCTCCATATGTGTTGTTGCTTCTTGCTTCCTTTGCTGCTTCACCTTTGGGGGAGTGGAAGGGGTGAGTTTCTACTGGAGGGTCTCGATCTCCTGCCTATATTGATCGATTGTCTGCACAATCTGATCAATCTTCTATGTCATCGTGAGCTCTGCTCCTTGCGCACTCTTTTGAATTTTTTCATAGGTTACAACGAGTCCCTCCTCGAGCCTATCCATGCAATCTTTCTCAACTTTGGTCTTCATCTTGACATGCTCAAGCACCAATTCCAACTCTTCTCTACTATCCTTCATCTATTGCAATTTTGTTGTGCTTGTGCGTGCGTGCGACTATACCTCCTACGTGATGCTGACTTGCAGTTTATATAGTGCCTTGGTTGGTATCTGCATCATTACCAACTATATTTGGATCAGATATTTCAATGGTTTGTGACCCATAATTTCATCCATGTGCAACATGATAGGTGTGACGTGAAACGTCGAGATCGGTTGCGCTATCGTCTAGATCCTATCCTGTTCACTCGATCTAGCCTTGGCTCATGTTTGTGATGTTGCGGGGACTGATTCTATTCCTCTGTCAGCCCTCTGTGTTTCTTGGATCTGCTCGAGGAGCTACATCATGTCTATCATCTCATCTTGAATCATTTCCCTTTGGCATTAAGCTTCATCAAAATCCTCCATTGTGTTAGGGTCCTATAATTATAGGCGAGTCGATACTTCGACTGTTATCTTGGCATCTCTCCGGGTGACGAAGTATAGCTCAGGTGATTCCATTTCCTCCCTCCACTCTTGTCGCTCAATCCTCCATCACCTTGCTGCATCCTTCATCCGCTGCATCCTCACCCCCTTGTCCTTTGTCAGCCTCCATTATCCCGCCTTCCATCCCTGCATAAATGGACTTAGGATGAACAAAAGAATTAGTAGTAAGGTTAGTCTAGGTTTAAATTGATTAATAATGACTATCTAATAATTAATTAATCATTAATTAATTTTTAATTAATTAATTATTAATTAAGTTAGCAATCTAGGTTAGTGATTAGTTAGTAATCTAGGTTAAATAGTTAGGTTAATTTTAAATTAAAATAAAACATATATGAAAACAAAAAATTAAATAAAAAAAATATTAAAAAACATTTAAAAAAAAGGAAAAAGTAAAAGTAATAAAATACATTAAAAAAACATAAAACAATATATAATAAATAGAAAATAACAAAACTAAAATATAATACATAAACTTCCAATTAAAACAAAAATAAAAAGAAAAACGTAATATATGAAACATAATATAAAATATWAAAAWAAAGAATAAAAWTTWAAAAAAACTATCCTAAGTACACTACTCCTATCCCCCWCGTACCCCACTCCACCATCCTCCCTCACGTACCCTCACCTCACGTCCCATCCCCCACCTACCTCCACTACCCCCATCCCCCTACGTCACTCCTACCCCACCTACCCTCTACCACAACTCCCGCCCTCACATAAACCCACGTACACTTTCATGTACGCCCCCTCCTCATCCACCCTATTAAATAAAATCAACGCTCCATATTTCAGGTCGAACCCCCCCGTGCATTCGACTTTTAACGAGGGGGGGGGGTCCGACCTCATATTAAACCTCACATAATTTCCAACGGCCCACAATTTCCCAACCGAATCTACGGTCCAGGTTCCAAGTCGGACCCCCCCATGCGGTCTGCTTTTAACGAGGGGGGGGGGTCCGAGATTTTTCCCGCCAAAAACCATTTTCGCAACTTTGCACCATTTTCGTCCATTTTTACCATGTCTTCTTCCGACGGAGATCCTGAGCAAACGGAGATGAATTTTAAAAATCTGAGAGAGTTTTTTGGTCAACATAGGATGAGGAACAAAACCCTTTTTTCGGTTTTTACAACGGAGTTACGAGCAGAGCAGGTCGAAGGCATCTTCGAGGCCTATTTTTCCAGATTTGCCATTTTCAGTTTCAGTCCCTATTTTGCAGGAGCTGCCACGGCCAGCTGGAGATGAATTTTGCAAAACCGAAGGAGGTTTTTGTCCATCACATGCCCATCTACAATAACCTCTTTCAGTTTTCACCCAGGTGTCTTCATTAAAGAAAAAATCACGTCTTAACGGACCCCTTTTTTCGTAGAAAACGGTCCATTTCTCATAACAGAAAACTCCGAATTTGATGGGAGTGGTGGCTATTTTCGGCCAAGATGGTTGAACCAACTCACGAAACTTGTTGGGATGGGCTATCTTATATATTGAGATGATTTTAATGTAATGGGGTTGGATCTTCACGCCCTGGAGGCTACCTAGCTGTAACATTTTTGAATAGATCAGCCATTAATGAAAGAGGCTCTTCACAGGATTCCTGTGCATGTTTACTGGTGATGTGATATTCTCTGTTGAATGTTTTCTCGCTCTGTAACCACTTTGTTTTCTGAATCTAATCTGTACGAATAGCGTCATGTTGTAGGATTTATCCCTGNACATAAACCCACGTACACTTTCATGTACGCCCCCTCCTCATCCACCCTATTAAATAAAATCAACGCTCCATATTTCAGGTCGGACCCCCCCGTGCATTCGACTTTTAACGAGGGGGGGGGTCCGACCTCATATTAAACCTCACATAATTTCCAACGGCCCACAATTTCCCAACCGAATCTACGGTCCAGGTTCCAAGTCGGACCCCCCCATGTGGTCTGCTTTTAACGAGGGGGGGGTTCGAGATTTTTCTCGCCAAAAACCATTTTCGCAACTTTGCACCATTTTCGTCCATTTTTACTAGGTCTTCTTCCGACGGAGATCCTGATCAAACGGAGACGAATTTTAAAAATCTGAGAGAGGTTTTTGGTCAGCACAAGATGAGGAACAAAACCCTTTTTTCGGTTTTTACAACGGAGTTATGAGAAGAGCAGGTCGAAGGCATCTTTGAGGCCTATTTTTCCAGATTTGCCATTTTCAATTTCAGTCCCTATTTTGCAGGAGCTGCCACGGCCAGCTAGAGATGAATTTTGCGAAACCGAAGGAGGTTTTTGTCCAGCACATGCCCATCTACAATAACCTCTTTCAGTTTTCTCCCAGGCGTCTTCATTAAAGAAAAAATCACGTCTGAACGGACCCCTTTTTTCGCAGAAAACGGTCCATTTCTCATAACAGAAAACTCCGAATTTGATGGGAGTGGTGGCTATTTTCGGCCGAGACGGTTGAACCGACTCACGAAACTTGTTGGGATGGGCTATCTTATATATTGAGATGATTTTAATGTAATGGGGTTGGATCTTCACGCCCTGGAGGCTACCTAGCTGTAACATTTTTGAATAGATCAGCCATTAATGAAAGAGGCTCTTCACAGGATTCCTGTGCATATTTACTGGTGATGTGATATTCTCTGTTGAATTTTTTCTCACTTTGTAACCACTTTGTTTTCTGAATCTAATCTGTACGAATAACGTCATGTTGTAGGATTTATCCCTGATACCCTGCTTCCGATTCTACAGATTTGAATGTTCATCTTCTAAATATCTTCAATCAAGAGATTCTTAAGTGCTTGTTGGTTGGAGTTATTTCCTTCTCTTTTCTTCTGATCATCATTTAAACTATTGAAGATCCAGTGAGTGTGTTATCTTGCCTTGTAAAGGATTTCTTCAGCTTTCTGGCTGTATTTCATTCCTAATTAATTTCAGACTCCATAGCCCAATGGATGTGTGAATTATCTCAACCATTCAAAAACCCTTTACAACACAACCCTTGTTCTTCATAACTAGCCTAATATTTCTGCAAACAAAGCTATATTACACAGAGAGATCCCTCTCTGAGTCTTGGAGGGCTAGATCCAAGACTCGAAGCGGTTCTGATGTTGCCTCTGTGTTTGTCTTTCAGCCTTGGGCAAAATTACAGAGTGCTAACACATTGTTTGATCCTGAACCATTTGGCCCACGAGGTCCGCGTCGTCCTTCATGATTATGTATTCTAGTGGTGTTCTTTGTGCCTTATATTTCTTGTGTGAACCCCACATTTGTATGATTGGCATGTTGGTCTGGACTTGCTCCTGTTGAGTAGCACTTGATGTGGTTCCCTATGTTGTCTCAGTCTCTTTTTCTCATTCCTGCAGCGCCTGGGTGTTGTTCTTCTTCCCCTCCTAGGTACCTTTCTTGGGTGTCGTTTTGTCTCCTACAGGTGTTTGTTCTTTCCCTGCATTAGCCTCCTTATCCACGAGCATCTCTTAATTCAAGTCTGGAATATTTCATTCATCGTGCCAATCCTTGATGGCCATTTCTACGTCCTCTTCCTTAACGCAGTACCTGAGTTGTAGCCATTGGTTCTCATGATCGTTCTGTGCTTGGATCCATACTATATGTCTGGTCGCTTTAAAGTTGGGTATGCCCTGATATTGTGCGACCACTTCTAGCGTAATCCACCAAGTGTTGGTGATGCTTTCCTGTAGGTCGTTATAATACCCTACAAAAATGCATGCATTCACACTTTTGTTCTTGGGGTCTGAAGTGCTCCCCAATGATATGTATTGTGTTGCGCAGAAAGGATTAGATCTCGCGGAAAAGTATGTATACTTAGGCTCCCTCCATCTGACCAAGGCAATCAGAATGAGTAGCCATGAATAGTGAAATTATGTCCCCGGGTCCTGCACGTCCTTTCAGTCTTCCAGGAACAGATTCAACAAGTACGGGGCCCAACTGAGTATAGTGCCCTCCGCATGTTGTGCTACAGCTGCGACGACCCCGACAAGGACTTCCTCCTTGCGACATTTCCTGAGTAACTTTCACACCATGATTTTTGTGTCCATCCTTGTTGCTGTGTCACTAATGCGCTTAATTATGATTCTGCGCGACCCTATTTCTATACCATATGTCTTCTTCATTTCCTCGGCCAATGCCTTCTCCTTTGTTTTGTCCTCAAGGAAATGCGTGGGTGTCTCCCCTCGATGTGGTAGCCTTGTAATATATGTAATGAGCTCTATGTCTATCGAGACAGGTTGTTCCACCCATAGGTATCCTCCATGGGTAACTTCCATCAAATACTTGACGTATTTGGTTACGTCTCGACCCCTTCCAAAGTGCAGGATCTCCAACAGGCCTAGAATCTCAGTTTTGGCCAGTCCAGTTGCCCACTGATTTGGTTGGTTAATTGGTTCGTTGCAATGTCCTATACCCACAGTATCTAGGTAAAAATTCTTTGCAAACTCTGAAAAGTTGTCCATGTCAGTCACATTGTGATCTGAGTACCTTATTTTTTCCACGTGGCCTAACAGGTTACCTGCGACACGCACCCCTTCTTAAATGTGCGATAATACTATGGTTGTGGCAGCCTATCTGCACGGTGATATTGCTACTAGATTCTTTCCCTTTCGATGTTGTTTCTTCTTCATACTCCTCTGCCCAATCGGTGACATCTTCTACTGCACCCTCCTATGGTTGCTTCGGCATGGTTGTGTCTGACCTTTCTGGTGCATCTGGTTCTGCCTAGTTCGGGACTGTCCCATTAATCCTCAGGGCTTCTTCAGTGTTTTCTGAGCATGAAGAATTTCCTGTATCCTAGGTATGTTGGCTCTATCCTACCTTCAGAATCTCAATATCCATGAGAATGGTGTTGAAAGTTGGGTTTCCTCCTCCACTGGTGTGGGGCTTCCTGGTGCCATATCAAGTGACAGGATTTCATCCATGTTGATGACTTCTGGAGGCCGAGGTGGTTGTTGTTTGCTTTCCAATGGTTGCTGAGGTGCTCTGAGGTTGCTTCGAGGTCATCTGCAGGCTTGGCTCGACGCTCCTAGCTTGGGTGGTTCCATGGTGGTAAAGGTGTTTTCCGTCAAGCTTAGTTGGTTTTGTAACTCCTGCAACCTCGCTCTCTACTTTGTATGCTCTCTCGCTCTATGCTCTTCTCAATCTCCCAATAACCCTTTCGATCCCTGCATGCTTTCCTTATATAGGGATCGTGTGAAACTTCTTAGAGACATTACCCAATTTGCATTTTGAATAAATTGGCGCCTCCTACGTAATTTCCATTGAATTCCCTTGTCATCGCCAGTTGGCGTGATTAATGCAGCGTCCCATCAATCGTTCTTGTCATTCAATTCTGATAGTCGTCATTCGTTGGTGCCCATTTTTTGTACCCGCCATTTTCGATGTTTCTGCCTTTTAGCGATTTTTTATCCTTTCTCCATCACACTAGCATTTTTGAGTGCGCATACACATTCTCTTTTCGGTGTGCTACGCCTTTGTTACTATATTTTGGTGTCTAGCGCGGTAACCCCTCGATTGATGTGCTTAGTTTTTTTTGTTTTTTTTTAAGTGCTAGGAGGTCGATTGTCCATATATAGCTTTAGTTGACTCCCATTGATCATCCCTCTGAGTTTTGTTCCTCCTAAATCCTTCAACTGTACAGCTCCCCCATCTATGACAGTCTTTATTTTGTATGGTCCTAACCAATGCATTATGAGTTTTCCTGGGTGTTGAATAGATTTAATGTTGTACACCAAGACTAAGTTTCCCTCCATTAAATTTTTCTTCTTGATGTGTCTATCATGCCATGTTTTGTCCCTTGTTTTATGTACTTCTTGGTGAAACCCTGCTAGAATCCTATATTCCTCCATGATCATCAGTTGACTTAGCCTTTCCTGTACTGCGCCTTGCTCTATCATGTTAGTAATTGTTGCTACGCACAGACTAGGTACCAAAAACTCTAATGGCACCACTACTTCTTGTCCATACACCAATATAAACGGTGTATGCCCTGTCAATTTTTTGCATGTGCTCCTGTATGCCCACAATATTGCTGGTATCTTCAAGTCCCAATCATCCCTATTAACATTGCATATATTTTTCAATTCCTTCTCGAGAATTTTGTTAAAGGCTTCCACTATTCCATTTTCTTGAGGATGATATGGCGTACTCTTTTGATGATAAACTTCAAACTCTTTAGTCATATCCTTAATAGTGTTGTTAATGAAATGAGTACATTGGTCACTCATCAAAATCCTTGGGCATCCAAATCTAGTGATCACTTGCTCAAATAAGAAGTGTGTTGTTGTCTCTGCGCTGCAATATTTTACTGGTGTTGCTTCTTCCCATCTTGTTAAGTATGTTGTCACTGTAATAATGTACCTCACTCCTGACCTTTTTGTTGGTGGGTTAATTGGTCCCACAAAATCTATTTCCCATTTTTCGAATACCTGCAAGGTTACTTGTGGTCTCAGGGGCATCTCGTCCCTTCTATTCGGTTTACCAATCCTATAAAATACATCACATTTCTGGCAGGAGTCCTTTCAGTCTCTATGAATAGTCGACCACCATAGTCTTACGCGCAATACCTTCTGTGTGGTAGCTTTACCTACATAATGTCCTCCTACTATTCCCTCATGGGATTCTGCTAAAATCCTAGGTCTTTCATGTTCTAGCACACATCTTCTCAAGATTCTATCTGCACCCATTTTGTATAAGTGTCATGCAATCAATTGATAGTCTGCAGCCATGAATACCATATTTTTCTTTTAAGTAGTGTTGAATTCCTCTGGCATAGTCCCTGTACTTAAGTATTGGATGATGTCTGCGAATTATTCATCGGCTATTTGGACTGAAAATAATTGTGCATCGGGAAAGTTGTCCTCTAGATCTGTCGGTTCCTCCCCATTGGTGATCCTCGATAGGTGATCGGGTCTTGCATTCAATTTCCTTGGTTTGACTATCACTTCAAATTCAAATTCCTGTAATAGTAATAACCATCGACAAATTCTCCCCCCCCCCAACACTGTATTTTTGACAATGTATTTGAGAGTTTAATGGTCTATGAACATCTTGAAATGTTTTCCTAATAAATAACTGTCTTTTTGACGAGGTATTTGAGAGTTTAATGGTCTATGAACATCTTGAAATGTTTTCCTAATAAATAATGTATGAACTTCTGAAGCACATAGACCATAGCTAAGCCTTCCCTCTCTGTGGTATTGTAATTTTGTTCCAATTCTGACAGTTTTCTATTAGTGAATGTTATAGGATGGTCCAATTCTCCTGATCCTAGTTGCGCCAAAATAGCTCCAAGTGTTATGGTTGATGCATCTACATGTACATGGAATGTCTTTTCCCAATCTGGGAATACCAGTATTGGTGCAGATACCATCTTCTCTTTCAAGGTGTCCAATCTGTGCTGACAGTCCTCATTCCACTGAAACTTGTTGTCTTTTCTTAGCAATTTCTCCATTGGCACAGTGATCTGTGCATACCCATTTATAAATTTCTTGTAGTATCATGTGTGTCCCAATTTCACTCTCAACTGATGGATTGATTTTGTTGGTGGTAGATTAACAATTATTGCAATCTTGGTAGGATCTACTAGCAAGCCTTGTTTGCATAATATATGGCCCAATAGTATCCCAAAGGGTGTTCCAAAGATGTAATTTTTTATATTTAAAAATATCTAACACTGCCTGCATCTTTCTAACATCAGCCTCAACATTGATATATGGTCTTTCAACAAACTATAGACTGTCCAATCATCTAGATATACCTCTAGAAATTGGTGGAGGAACTCTTTAAATGCAACTATGACTACTCTGGAAAATATTGTTGCTTCATTCTTCAATCCAAACAACATGAATTTATACTGGTAGGATCCCCATTCTGTAGCAAAAGTGGTCTTGTATATGTCTTCCAGGGCTATCTTGATCTGATGGTATCCTAAGAATCTGTCGGTGAATGAATAAGCTTCATGTCCTCCTATGTTCTCCAACACCTCATCTGTGAAAGGAGTAGGGAATGGGTCATGTCGGAATGCATCATTCAACTTCCTCAGATCGACACATACAATTATCCCCCCTTGTTTCTTCTCCCGAACTACCATTGGGCTTACCCACTGAGATTCCTCTACAGGTTTTATGATTCCAACCTCCAACATCCTATCAATTTCGGCTTTGACTTTTTGCTTATATATAGGGTTTAGTCTGTATGGTCGTTGTCTGATCGGTCTTGCCTTAGCTCTGAGCAGTATCTTCATTTCACCTAGCTCTCCTGCTATGCCTTTCATTTTTGTGAACGTTGTTGGGAACAGGTCATTGTACTTACGCAGTAACTATGTTATGCTTTCCACTGTTTGCTCATCCTAGTAGTCTCTAATGCTGGCCATTTTGGGGTTCTCAACTATCCCAATGTTGACTTTACTCACCTTGATTGACGCAACAAATACTTCTGATTCCATAGGTGGACCTTCCACTTCTCTTTCACCTTCAACTTCCTCAATCTGAATATTGTGTGGGTCATCTTCATCTAGTGCTTCTTCCTGAACATGGTAACATGACAGTAGGTATGTTATTATATGTTTGTTTTGTTGTTGTTCATCTATCATGAGTTCAAATTCCAGTTCTTTGATGAATATCACCCCTATGATTTGTTTAAGTGTTTTTTCTATGTTGGGGTTCTCATGCTCAAATGAGAAAGTGACTGTAAATTTTTGCTATAATACTGTCCAATTTGTAGTTCCTCTGCACAATTCATGGTCTGTATACCAGTTTGTTGGGATCCCTTCTAATGTGTGAACAAAATGATGAGTCCATTCTTCCAATGGTGTCATTTTACATAGCATTCTATACTTCTCCAAGTGTTTTGATGGTGCCTCATGTCTGTCATATTTCTGCAACTATTTGCTTCCCTGTTATGTGCCAAACCTAATGCGCAGTAACCGCTTACATTGGTACCGGTCCTTAACTATTTCTTTGTGCACACCCCACCATCTTGCAGGTGTTTCCTTGAGTATTATATGCAAGGCTAAAAGCCTCTGATTTTCTAACACTTCATCTTTGTACCATGTTAAGAATTATTCTAAGTCATTCACCCCATGGAAGATGGGAGGTTCCCTTATCTCTATACCTATCCATCTTACTGTGCGGTCTATTCTTTCACATATTCTTGTGGAGACTTCATGTAACCTCTGCTGCCAGTTTTCTAAGAACATATCTGAGTCTGACGCACATGAGGTGATGCTCCTCCAACTAAGTACCCCATCTACAGTTGGGTTCACATAATATTCTTCTCACGCGATTGTTCTATACAACTGGTTAATTTCCTCCAGGTCCAAGAAAGTAGGTTCTACAAGCCTTTCCCCTTCAGATGGGTCCAATGGCACAATGAATATGTACTCTCCTAACTCAAATGTCATCTTCCTTGTCCTTAAGTTGATTATGGCCCTATTTTCAAACACCCAATCCAAACCAATAAATGATGGGTAAGGTGTTGTACCATCCACTATCTCTATTACTTTGAAGTCAGCTTTAGTGTGCACTCCATCCAGATCTATTGTCACTCCTTTTAGTCTTCCAATTGGTAGAACTTTGTGTTGATCTGGTAGTTTTAGATGAATAAGTGAATATCCTAATGTGGGTTCTCCCATACATTGCCATGTCTTCTTAGGTAATACATGTACTTCGGATCCTAAATCCAATATAATATCTCCCATGTTGAAATCTCCAGTGTTGGCGTTCAATCTGAATTCCCTATTTGTTTGCCTTCTTGTATGCAGATGATTAACTATTTTTTGTTCTAGCTTTCCTTTTGCCTCTATGCTACATCTTTTTATCATATTTTGTAATACTTTAATAGAGAATGGATCATTTAGTAGTTTAACACAGGATTGCAAAAATCCCTTAATCATACTTACTTGTCCCAACGATTGTGTTTCTTCGGTGTGATCCAGCGATGGAGGCATCTCATATGCTAGTACTTCCTTATTATATTGTGCAATTGATGTTGATGCAATGTCTAGCTTCATAAATTATTGTCTAGCTCGCTTGAATATCTCCTTTTCGTTATGTGCATCAAACTGCTTCTTTAGTTCGCCATTATTTTTCACCCATTGGTGTTGTGCTGGATCTTGTCTTGCTGCATCGTTTCATGTTTTATCTCCTCCCTGTGTAACTATGTTGATGTTTCTTCCTTCATTCCTCGCTTCTACCGAAATCCACTGAATATTCTGATTGTTCTGATTTCTCTTCTCCTTGATCTTCCCTAATAGTGTTGGACATTCTTTCGTGTCAAGATCTTATGCGCAACAATACATACAGGTCACTGGTGGAAGTGGAAATTCTCTTACATAGTGTCTTGGTTGTTGATAGTTGTGGCATACCACTGTTCCTCTGCCTCTCCCAAAGCCTCCTCTTACCCTTCCTCCACCTCTGTAGCCATCTCTATCCCATTGGAGCACGTTATACTAAGGCACCTGGTTATACTCCGCGGGATTATAGTGTGGCTACACGGTATTGTACTACAGTTGCGCAGTGTTTTATTGTTAATGTGCAATGTTATATTGTTTTTGCGCAATGTTATACAGAGTTGGTACTTGGTTAAATTGTGGTACGGATTTCCCAATCATCATTTCTTCCTGGACCCTGTATGCATTCGATGTGCTTTCCCTCATGAGGTCCATGGTTCTGCAATCTTTGTCATCATGGCCTACTGACGTGAAAAAGTTGCAATATGAGATTTTCAGTATTGTTTGGTACTTCTGCATCATTGGGCAGTGATATGAATCATGTCCTTGTTTTTTAAAGATCTCACACCATAGTCCTTCTATTGGAAATGGGTTTGGCATTCTTGTTTCCATGTACTGCATAGACATTCATTCTTATGGTGTCCTTATGTTCTACATGTGGTACACCAAACAGCTTCTCTTTTGTCCTTACCTTTGTTCTAGTTTAGCTAGAATGTTAAGTTCTTCAGATCCTCCTTCATCTCCTCTATGGCTCTGATATTGGTTCTCTTCCAGTTGTAGGGCTGCCTGTAGAGCCTCTACCCATGTCTAAAACTTTGTTGTCGCAACGAATATTTCAAGTGTGGTAGCAGTGAATTGATGAACAGATGCCCATGCTGCATGTATGTCATGACATATTTTAGCTTTCCTTTTAATCATTTGAATCTCTCGTCAATCTCCCATATAGATTTTCATCATTTCTGTCTAATCTCTATCATCTTGTTCATGTATTGATCCTCTGAATTGGGCTTCTGGAACTCATTTATCAATAGTTTCTTGATATCTCCAATCATTTTCGTTGTCCCTGGTGGACTTTTTGCACCTAAACTCATGTACTAATCATGTGCATGATCTCTTAGCGTAATAGCTAACTTTGCAAGTTTAGTGTCCTCTTTTGTGATGTGTTTCACTTCCCAGATATTTTCACAGATAAACAGGTGCTTCTCTGGGTCCTCTGACGCCTCACCTTTGAATTATAGTAACCTTATGGTGGGATCATGTCCTGCCATCCTGAATGTTGAACTACTACCTCTGTGTGGTGTATATACTTGACTAATGCTTCCTGAACTGGCTCCCCCATTTTTTGTTCCTTGTGTAGATGTACTTCATGTTGTCTTCCTTCTCTCGAAATTCGGTTGCCTAAATGGTGGTGTTCCTCTTGGTGTATTGGTTGCAGATGGGTTTATGGTTTCCACACTGATACTAATATGGATAGGAGTGTTTCCTTCTATTCCCTCTCTTGGACCTATCATATTCCTCTCCTATGTTGCATGCAGGATTTCCTCAATCTTCTCCATAGCCCGGAGATCCTCTACCTCTTCTTCATCACTTGCCAAGCCTTCCCTCGCAGCTACGAATTTCTTCTTAGTGTTCACCTTATATTGGTAGGGTACTCCACTGCGCATCTTTCCACATGTTTCCATGATCTGCTTGATCTAGTCTCCGTCCATCATAATTGGGTCCAAGGCCTCCTCCCTCTTTCCTTTATCCCTTTCTCCTTCCTTTTCTCCTTCTCCTGTCAGTGCTTCCCCCCTTCCCCCATGCACACAGGGAAATTTAGTTGTCTAACTCCATTGTCATTACTCCTTTGTTATATAGTAATATCTTAATAGAAGTATATAATGATCTGATGTACCTACCT